>CAUYRT010027817.1:0-55495 GCA_963574885.1 Lepilemur ruficaudatus | reverse complement strand
GGGAGGCTGAGGCAGGAGGATCGCTTGAGCCCAGGAGTTTGAAGTTGCTGTGAGCTAGGCTGACGCCACGGCACTCTAGTCCTGGCAACAGAGTGAGACTCTGTCTCAAAAAAAAAAAAAACTTAGCAGCCAGTTCTACGTACTCTGTTGAGCAATTAAACTCCTTCTGGGAAATTGATGGAGATCCTTTTGAATTTCAGAAGGTTTTCTAGAGAACTCTGAGTGAAAAATAAACCCAGAGAATACCAAGTAGACAGGAAGCTTCCATGTGTGACCTGGGCAAGAAGGAGGGGATACTCCCAACCTATCCTGATTTCTGATGCCCTTAGTACCTGAGTCACACTGCTCGTATTTTGCTCTGTGACATTTGTTCCTTAAGGTTAACAAATACACTGCGATAAAGTTTTGGTTGGAAAATTTAAAACTGTTTCCCTGTGATTCACTACATATTGCCTAGAAGTTTCTGAAATTCTTTTTTAAAGTCCAAACTTCTCAGGAATCTTTTTTTTTCTTTTTTTAAGAATTCATTGTTTTTCCTAGAAAAAGAGTTTTTTCTCCTAACTTGCCAATTTGTGTTCATGGCACAATTTTCATTAAGTACTGTACCCAGTAATCCAAGCCAACCCTCCTCCCTCTTTTCCACAGTTTAAATCCACTTAATTTGCCAACTCTGTGGATTCTGTCTCTGCAAATTTGTTATCACCTGTCTCATTTCGGCTCCCAAAGGTGCTAGCTCTCTCTTACCTGGTTACATTTACTCCAATCTCTCCCTCCTCTGATCCTTCCCAAACACTGTTTTCTCCTTAAAATGAAACCTCAAAAAGTTCTGCTGCTCTGTTTAAATACCTTCAATGGCAATTAAGTACTGTCAACAGAAGAGAAGCCAAACTCTGTAAAATAATTTTAAAGAGATTTATTCTGAGCCAAATTTGAGGACCATGACCCGGAGCCACACCCAAGAAGCCTTGAGCTAGTGGACTCGCTGCAGCTGGGTTACAGTTTGGTTTTATACATTTCGGGAAGACAGGAATTACACAGAAAGTCATAAATCAATACATGGAAGACATACATTGGTTTGGCCTGAAAAGGTGGACCATCTTGAAGGGGGCGAGGAGGTCACAGGTTGTAGGTGGGTTTAAAGATCCTTTGACTTGTAATTGGTTGAAGACAGGGAGCTTTGTCTAAAGGTTTGGAATGTTTTAAGATAAGGAGGTCTGTTAATGGGAGACAAGCCACTGGACATACATTTGTTGTGTAAATTGAGGACCTGCAGGTTTGTCTTACATAGCCTTAGGCCTGTTAATGAGTTACAAAGGGTATCTCTAAGAAGGGAGCGGACATGATGAGGCATGTCTGACCTCCCTCCCTGTGGCAGGCAGTTTAGTTTTAGGATATCCCCTTGGCCAGGAAGAGTCCATTCAATCAGCTGGTCACAGGGAGCCTTAAGATTTTATTTTAGTTCACAGTGCAAATTCAAGACTTCATTTGAAAGAGTCTCTATAATATGTCCTCAGTTGTCATGTCTTCCATCATCCTCCTAGACCACTGCTTTTCAAAGTATGGTCTGTGGCCTGTTGATGGATCCCAAGGATCACCCAAAGGACCATGAACTGATCCAAAAATACAAGTCCTTTCCTCAGATCTTGAGATCTACTTATGAGCAATTCCACAGATGATTGTTTATACCTATGACTGAACATTTTTACTGGGAATCCACTAAGTAGGTAAGGAGACTAAAATTAGGTAACTATAAGCTGTAATTAACACCATGAAAGAGCTTCTCAAGGACTCTTAATTCAGTATTCCGAACAATTTGGCTGTCATACAACATTGTGGCTACACGTGTGTACCTGTGAGTAAACGAATTCGATGAACAGGCATGGCGGGATGGTGGACTGTGAGGGATTTTGCCTCTATAGTCCCCAATTTTGAAAAGTTTAAGTAACACTGCTGTAGGAATAGTCTAAATTCCTGTGAAACCAAGACCCTCTGTTCTCTGAATAAGTCTGCATGCTTATCTACCTCTCCACCTTCCTTAACTCAGCTCTGTCTGCCCAGGATACCCTTCCCATAACTGACTATATAAATATGCCTCCTTCTGGGTCCGTTTCAAAAACTTCCCAACCCATCAGATATCATGCTAATGCCTGAACCCTAGGTGGTCCTTGCAAATCTCCTATGAAACTTAACTCACTGTGCCACGCATTGCCATTTCTATCTCCTTGTATTAATTCCTCTACCAGATTGCAATCTTCTTGAAGGTAAGTATTGTGCCCTCCTTATATTTGCATCCTTTTAAGCACCTACTAAAATGCACGCCACATAATGACCACTCACAAATTTGCACTAAAAAGAAAAAGCATTAGCCACAAAGACAGAACTCTGCAGTGAATTTTCCTTGGGGTAGTGGGATAGTTTTACATTGCTGAGGTACTCCGGCTAATGTAAACACAACTATTCAATCCACAAAGATAGTTATCACATGTATAATTCTATTTTAAAATTAGCAACAGGCAGGATGAAACATTTTAGGAAAGAAATGGTAAAGATGCCCAAGCTCAAGGCCTATTGAGAATTACAGTACAGAAAAAACTTTTAGCACCTTTTCCTAAATCTGAAACCTCTCCACAACTGACCCTCCGCACATGCGCAAAGCCACACTTCCCTCTTCCACACAAGCGTGCACACACACACACAAGCATATGCACACGCAAGTTGCTTAGGGGCCCATTTAGGGAGCCCCCTGAAAGTTGCTTTTTGCATTATTTCCTTATGCCTTTGAAATGGCTTACACTGAACTACAAAAATTACGTTTTACTAATGAGCCAATATTCAAAACCACATATTCCAACCTGGGTTCTAGAAAGCAGCTGGGACATAATAACAAGAACACTGTCCGTGGACTCTCATTACCAAGGTCTCAATTCCAGCCCTGCCTCCTTCTAGCTGGCTGTCCTTGGAAAAGTCGTCCTCCCTGAATCTCAGTGTCCTTATCCAGAAGGTGGGGATAAAAATCACTATATGCTTCACAGGGATTTTCTAAGAATTCCGTGCAATCATGAATATGGAACAGCTAAGGAAGCTGTGAAGTACTCAGGAATTACTTTTGCTCTATAAAGTTCCTTAAGAGAAGTTAACCTAAACCCAGGGATTTCCTCCAATTTTCACACCAGTGCAAAATACATCAAGTTTTCGTTTGTAGTGTGACTTCAGACCTTCTGTAAAGCAGAGTGAGAGTCTGAACTTGATCAGTGATCAGAGAAAAAGAGAGGCAGGGAAAGGAAAAAAAACAGATTTATTTCTTGATGCTTCTCAGACACTGAAAAAATGACATCCTTCAAGTCTACGAGGACATTTCTGGCTCCCTGAGAGTCTATGTGTTGCTGTCCCAGTCACGTGCACAGGGATGGCGAGGCTCCAGCTAAGAGCAGAGCCCCTCTGAATTCACAACCACCTTCTATAAGCTTCTGCTCCCAGGGAATTCAGCCCCTGTCTCCTGGACGGCAGTGAAAGACTCCCAAGGCATTTCCACCAGCATCTCTCCCCTCTACCCACACCACGAAGGGGCAGATGAGGAGAGAAATGGCAAACATTTCCCAACTCAGGAGTCACTGAGGCTAAAGCAGCTATGAAGCAGGGATGGCAGGTTCCTTAGGTTATTAATATTTCAGGCCTGGTGGCCTGGCTCTGCCGTGCAGAATGTGACGCCAATGTAGAGGTCCTTAATGAGCCAATTATTTTCTCCCAAAGAGGGAGAAGACTGGCCTAAGACGACAGATGCTAAACGCCTAATACCCACAGTCATCTAGCACACATAATCAGAAAAAAAAAAATCATTCATTCATTTGTTCGACAAATATTTATTAAGCCCCAACTACATGATCGGTATTATTTCAAGCTGACAAGAACTCTGCTATCACAGAGCCTTCTTTCTGGAGGATGTGTGTATATGCACACATGTAGGTGTGCATGTTTGCACGCTTGCACACACGTTGCAGGGCAGGAGAGAGAAAACCAAATGGATAAACTAGTTGATTTTAAAAACAGGATAATTTCAGACGATGGTAAAGGTCATTAAAAATGATACAGAATAATACAAGAGAGACTCAGGGTGGGATGGGATAAAGTTTTCCTTTATCCTCAAACTAAAGCCACTGGAGAAGGTGACATTTGAGCTAAGACCTAATGAGAAGGATCCCGTTGTGCAAAGTTCTGGGGAAAGAGACAGAGTTGGGGGCATGCCTTCATGAGAAATCTCACCACCTGTATTTGAAGTGCATGTTTACTCACGGTGTTTCCATCATGGAATCTCCATGCACAGCTCATTAGCACTTGAGGAATTACAGTATCGAAGTCGCTTACACTTCTAATCCCCCAGAGCCTGGGAACGCTCCTGAGGTGGATCAACAAATTACCAAGAGCTTCATTTCGCCTCTTCCACATGGGATGTTCCTTAATGTTTCAGAGTCTCTTTTTACAGGTATTCCTTCAAACTCACCTTAAAAGAGTTAGAGAATGTGTCTGTGTTTGTGTGTGTGCACATACGCATATGTATGTGATTTAGACCCAACTTCTATGTATGCCTGTCAAAGACTTTGGGATGGACATTAGACATCATGATATGTGAAGGCACCTAGAGGAAAAGACTTAGGCAAGTAGGGGCATATGGTGTCTGCCAATGACCCCCACTTACCTCCCTACCTACCCCAGGCTTGGACGTGGGTTAGTGCCTTAGCAACCTGGAGAAAGGCAGAAGCTAGAAAATGGTTTTAAAAGGCGCATGGAACATATGGGAAGTGACATTCACAAGGCGTCGGGCAGGTGCAAGGGAGGAGGAAGGGATGGGTAAATCCACACCTAATGGATGTGGTGCGTGCTTATTGGGCGGTGCAAAGGCAATATATGTAACCAAAGAGTTTGTACCTCTGTAATACTCTGAAATAAAAAAATAAATAAAATAAATAAAACAAAATAAAATAAAAGGTTCATGGAGCTGATTTAGAGATGAGGCAAGAATATGCAGCTCAGCAAGGGAACAGAACATCTGAAGCAGAGAACACAGCCCTGCTCAGGCACTGTGAGGGTTTGCACCTTCCAGCGTCTCAAGAGAAATCTCTTCTTCCAGGATGTGTTTGTTTAATGTGTGCCTGCCCTCGCTGGAACGTGCATAAGGCTAGGAACCCTGGATGTTGGTGCACTGCCTGAAAGGTAACAGATCCGTGATGAACTTTTGTTGGATTTGCTTGATTCTTACGAAGGTCACTGGCAATAATGGCAAAAGACGGACATCACTGAGGAGTGTGAAGACAAGGGCAAAACATGAGGGGATTATAAGCACATCTGGGACTTCATGCATCCATGAACACATGGGGGCAAACTGTGCAAGTTACGAGGGGAGCAAGAGGCAGTTAGCAAGAGGGAGGACATTGCCATTAACTGGCTGTCCTGGTACCACCAATAAAGAAGACTGTGGGTGCAAACACAGCCCAGGCTAATGTGGTACTTAGGTACTTGAGAGGGGCATCTGGAGTCCATGGTCAAATTATGAGATCATTGGAAACTGTAAGGAAATCATTCTGTTTGAGTATAGACTCTGAATACAGTAGATTCTATATTCAAAACCAAACCACTGCAAAGAACCGGATCCACTTATCCACCCTAATTTCACCCTCTCCCCATAAGGAAATCCAGGTGATACTAACATCCATGTTTTCTCAACAAATCTGATGTCTTGAGCCTTAGCTCTGTGACCCCTGCTGAGAACACAATGCATATTATTCTACCAAAGAAAAGTCACTATAGTGTATGTCTATGCAGTGGCAGCCTGGTGGGTCGTAGCTAGGAGCCAGCCCTTTCCTAAAGAACTTGACCTTGGTCACTATGAGTCTTACCATGAGTCCAGCTCTGGAGCCAACAATTTTCCTTCCACCCACAGTAGGACTTTCCTCTAAGCGCTCTCTCAGCCCTCTGAGTCCTTAACCAGACAGAGGTAAGCCTTTGGAGGCCAATGCACCAACTCAGTGCCCAAAGCCCAAATGTGTACAAACTTCAACTGGGAGTGCTCACCCGGAACTTTAAAGTTATTAATTCTTACAAGCCATTTTATGAATAATGCCAGCTTTAGGCATAGAGAACAAAGGAGTAGAGGTCTTCACTGAGAAAAGAAGATTCAATGATTCAATAGCTCCACTGCTGGTAGGATTAAGATCTTTTACTAAAGGACATGAGGAATATGTCTGTCTCCACCCCACCCCAACACACATAAACACATGCTTCATTATAGCCAAATAGTTCTAAGAGTATGATTTTCGATACACATTCAAATTATGGCTTTACCATTATCAATTTGGCCAAGTTTTCTAAATCTTGCCAAGCCTCAGTTTCTTCACCAGTAAAATGGGCTTATCAAAGCCTACCTCCCAATGTGGGTAAAAAGATCAAGAAAATGCATGAAAAACCCCTATCAGAATGTCTAGGATTTAGCAAGCATTCCATAAATATTAGCAATAAAAAGGACCCTAATGGGATTCAAGCTAACCCATTGAATTCCTTCCCATCCCCTGAGTAAAGATGACTCAGGTAGCTGGAGATGCCAGTATAAGTGCTTGGAGATTACAGGAAATAGCTGATTTTCTGGGTGACAGCAGGAGCCAGTGATACTCTGGTTTTAGTTATTCAGATGATTTCACGAGAGTCCTAGGCTGAGGAGTCTGGGAACACAAGCCCATACAATGGATTCCATGGTACCTGAGCCCAGTGACAGCAGCCACGTGTCCTTGTGCTAGTCCTGCTGCAGTTTCCTCCTCTGGCCCTGCCTAGGACTCAAAGAAAACACATTTCAACTTCTCTACTTACTAAAACAAACAAACAAAAAAAAACTATAAAACCTCCTTTGTGTCTAAGGCCTCCTCCTCCACAAAGACTTTCGATTCCCCCTTCTTCAGAGACACTGCCACCTCCTCCTAGCAGTGCGGGCTCTGCATAGCTCCAGCTCACACTCAATGCAGGGTGTAACGGGGTAGTTAAAGCCACCAGATCTGCAGAGGTGAAGCCCAGCCCAAGTCTTAGATCTGCTACCTTCCAGTGAAGGGACCTTGGGCAAGTCACCTAAGTTTTCTGTATCTTCGCTTATCATCTACCCATAAAATGGAGAGAAAGGCTAGTAAATACTTCCTGAGGTTGCTGCAAGGATTAAACAAAATGACATATAGAAAGCCCGTAACAAGGACTCATGAGTAACGGTCATCTGGTCACCTTTTATTGAATCAGTGCAGGGCCAGAGTCCCGAGGAAGAATCCAGAATTCAACAGCCCTTAATGGCCATGGTGGTCAGTATGGGCAGGTAAGATGCAACCTCCCAAAGTATTATTCTTGGCATCTTCAGAAAAACAAACAGGGAAAGGCCCCTGTGCCTGCCAAAACTTTGCCTGGTGAATAATTGATGTCTCACCGAGTGTTCTCTTATTCAGAAATGCCTTTGAAGTTTCCCCTCACCCTTGCCGCAGGGATCTGGGGGTGAGGAGGATGTGGGCGAGGGAACTGCAGCAAAAGAACAGGCAGCGTGTGATCAGGTAGATGGAAAAACTAAAGCCATTTCTGCTATCTGTTCGGGTCTGAAGTCAATAATTGCAACTTTTAATCAAGCAAGGATTCCTAGCAGGCAAGTGCCCCAAAAAAAGGGAAGATCGGGAAGAATTCAAAAGCAATTCTTAGTAACAGCTGTGGGTGCTAGACCGACAGCTCCCTCCTGGGGAGGTGACAGTTGGTGAAAACAGTCTGCAGCAGGCAGGAGTTTACCTGGGCGAGAGCAGCCAGCGAGCCTCGCAGGGACTAATTATGAAAATATGATTACAATGGATTAGTAATCTTGTCAATCAAAGCCACATGCCAGGTAGCACCTGGCAGTGGGTGAGGATGCCACAGGACAGAAGAATGTGCTGTTGTGGTTTTTTTGTACAAAACGTTCTTCCCCAGAAGGGAAGGTCTTACTGGATCCAGAGGATGAGGATGTGAGGTAGAGACACTAACAGGCTCTCCAGGGAGCAGCAGGCAAGACACCCCACAGGACAGCCCTAGCGGGTCTGAGTCTGAAATTCTGGTTGGCATCCTCTTATTGCCACCCATGAGAACAGGCCCAGAGTTTGCTCCTGTTTTATGTAAGCCTGAATGGAAATCAGTATTTTCTTCCCGTGGCAGTCAAGGAAACGTAAATAGAGTTTAAGAAATGATGAGAATGGTAATAATAATAACCACAAATGCCTTTCCCTGAACACATGGAATGGGCCTAGCCTGGTGGCTAGCACTTTGCAATCTTTATCTCATTTGATCCTTACAAAACCCTGTGAGACAAGCATTATATCTCTACTGAATAAACAGAAACTCAAGTGTGTTGTGACTTGAACAACATAAATGTATGAAAAGAGTAGCTCAGCTGAAATCCAGAGCTCATTCACCTCATCGCCAGGTTCCACGGCCTGTTGCAG
Organism: Lepilemur ruficaudatus; assembly: GCA_963574885.1. Lineage (NCBI taxonomy): Eukaryota > Metazoa > Chordata > Mammalia > Primates > Lepilemuridae > Lepilemur > Lepilemur ruficaudatus. The sequence goes on along the minus strand of CAUYRT010027817.1, from coordinate 47,012 downwards.
AATGGTAACCCATAGCAAGCTCTTCCCTCTCCCCCAGCTACAGTCATCAAAGCATCTCCATGTCACAGCGACAACCATCAGAAAAGAAAGAGAGGCCACAGAGTCCAGAGGGCAAGAACACGTAATCAGGAATCAGAAGGTCTTTGTTTCCTAACAAGAACTACCCTTAGTAGAGCATTTACTATGCCTTGTAGTTGTATAAAATGCTTTGGGTATGTTTTGATATTATATCCTTGAAGTAAATGCACAAAGGAAGTATTGTTATTCTACTTTATAGATGAGAAAATGGAATCTCAGAAAAGTTGGAGAAATTTTTCAAATGCCGTAGAGCTAGTAAGAGTCAGAAGAGAAACTCCAAACCAGGCTGTTCTGATCCCTAAGCTTGGCTTCTTAGGCTTTCCCTGTCCTGTGAGGCTCATGTTAGAGTTTTAATGAATCCTCATCGGCCACCACCCTGACCACGGGTGCAGAGCACTCGGCGAGGGACCGATCACCCCGCACCTCACTTCCCCCTCCGTAAACAGGGATAAAATTTGGCAAGTCATTTGTTCCAAGCCATCATGAAGAAAAGTGACTGTGAGTGGGGAGGGAGATAAAATTCTGTCCAAATTCACAGAATGAAATGTGTGAGAATTGTTAATGAGAAACTCTAGAATGACCTAAATATCATTCATGACTTCTCAATGTTGAAGGATCAGAGTGAAGATAACAGATCTGTTTTCCAGCCTGATAATTAGAATATGAACAATGGAAGCATGCACAGCTAAATTTAAAAAAAGGGGGGGAATGGAAAACGTTTTCATAACACTGTTATAGCCTCCCCCCCCAAAAAAATTAACACATCGGTGGATGTGAGTCGGGCAGCCATCTTTGCTTTCCTTACTCCTACAACTAAGAACTAGCTGTCCACTACTGTGATTATTTATTTAGACAGTTTATAAACCTCCACCATTCCCCTGTGAATGAGGGCTCGGTTTGCAAATCACACCTTGTGTACTTCTGTGTCCCTAGCCCTGAGCATGGATCCTAGTAGGTGCTGAGCAGATACTCAGCCCAGCGAGCGTTGTTTTATGGGCTCCCTCTCGCTAATCCTACGTGAAGGCAGAGAGATAAACAAAAGGCTCTCTTTACTTCCTTTTAAGGCTTAACATCCCACAGTCTTGGGGAGAAACGGATATAAGTGATGTATAGGAGGTATTCACCCCTCAGACTTATGCTCCCTCTCACTGACCTGAAAGAAACAAACAAACCTTAAACAAATAAAAAAATAAGCAAAAAAAGCCCTGTGCACACCAGCTTTTTGCAGTGATGGATGATGCTGTCAGAAACTTGATGGGTAGCATGAGCCACCATGAAAAAGGGTCTATACATAAAGTACACAAAGAAATAAGGGAGTACATTCCAGCAACATTGAAAGATTCCCCCCATTTCAAAGATGCCACCCCCCAGTGTACAGCAAACACGGAGACTGAAAGAGAATTCTTATAAAGAGGGCTGATGAATGCGTCCCAATGCTTTGAATGATACGTGTGTGGATCCTGGGATGAACCAGAGGTTGAGTCTTTTGACAAACCCAACAGATGAAGGCATATGCCCAGAGCTGAAAAACAGCCTTGAGCATCAGCGTGTCTTTTCCGTGAACAGCGTCCAGCTGGCCTTGAATACATGATTCACAATGTTAGCCTAACTATTTCTGTACCTCCTCCTAAGCCTGCAAGGTGAAACCACAGCATTTCAGGGAGGGAAGGGGGAAAAAAAAAGAAAGAAAGAAAGAAATCCTTAAGATAGCTGAATCATCCCTTTGAAATATGCTGGTCACTGCTTACCGAGACAGCAACATCAAAAACAAGGTGCTTTAAGAAAAGAGAACCCTCTTTGAGTTCTGAAGAGATCAAAATCACACTGCACTTACAGGTCAAAGGAAATGATTTGTGAGCTTTCTCAGTGGTGCATAAAGTAGTTTAGTAGCTTCTCGTTTCCTCCAGAAGCCAGGTCTCAAAACCTCTACTCAATCAATGGTCTTTAACTCTGTCTGACAGCGTCCCAGCTTGCTTGCCAACATGTTCCCCTCACTGTCCCCATTGGTGGGCACACGACCCTCTTCTCTCTCTCCCAAACATGCCAGGTGCAGTCTGGCCATCATGCCTCTATGCATAACAGTAGTATCTCCTGGACTCCTTTCCATTCTGGGAAAAAAATCTCAGCTATCCATTGAAATCATATCAAGTGCTTCCTTTCCCAAGAAGGCTTTCCCAGATGTCTCAATCCGTACAATCTCTTTTCTCTCTGAGCTACTCCTTAGGCCCTAAATCTTACAGCGGGCTGTCCTGTGATCTAATTGTTCCCTATGCCTATGTGTTCAGTCCACCCAATGAGATAAGAAAATCGATAGCTGATAATTAATGCTTACTGAGCACTTAATACATTTTCAGGCATTAAGCTAAACTCTTTATAGACACTATCTCGTGTAATCCTCACAACCAACCCATGTGGCAGCACCCACCATTATCCCCATGTTACAGATGAGGAAAACTGAGGCACAGAGAGGTTAAGTGTCTTGCTCAAGGCCACACCACCAGACATGAGTCCAGGGCTGTCTGACTCCAGATCCTATGATTTTAACCACTGCAAGGACCATAGCCCATAATTTTCCTGGATCTCCCACAGTACTTTACACTGTTGTGCCTTTCATTCATTCTTCATGAAAGAAGTCCCAGCATGACCTAAATTTTAGTCATGACTTCACAATGCTTTTCATTCACCCAAAATCCATTGAGAATTTCCCATGTGCCAGGCACCATGCTGAGTCCTAGGGATAAGATAATGAACAAGACACAGCCTCTGCCCTCGAAGAGCTCATAGTCACAGAGTAGGGGCTCCATAATTATTGGAACTAAATTACCATAAGCACAAGCCAATTACTGATAGCCTTAACCAGGTATGTGTGCAGTGGCCACTTAGCTAGAGAAAGCAGTAAACTGTGGGGAGACCACTGGACCTATATGCAAGAGTGCCAGGTTTTCCCTGGATTACCAACAACAGGCCATGTGGCATCCTGCAAGAGATATGATAGTCCATCTGTCAACTCAGGTATAAAATTGAGAGGCTGGACAACATTGGTGAATTCACAACTTGGCCTACCATCAGAATCACCTATTCAGTGACTTTTTTATTGCTGAATATGTGTCTGGGGAGATGGATCAGGGAATGACTGACTTGGCTGATCTGTTGTCAGATTTAGAGTAACCAAGACAGGAGGAAGCTCTCCTCAACTACTGCCATTTAATGATAGACCAGTGATCCTCATTATTTGTGGCTTTCATATATACAAACTACTCACAAAAATATACTTGTAACTTCAAAGTCAATACTTACAGCACTTTTCACAGTCCCTCACAGACGTGATCAGAGTGGCAAAAAAAAAAAAAATTCAAGTTGCCCACGGTATATGATTCTAAGGTCAGACAAGAGATGTTCTTGTTGGAACTCGGAACATGACTCCCAACAGTATGGCACTTTGGCATGCTAAGGACTTTGAACAGAATGGCAGCAGAAGCAAGCTCTCACTGACCATAGTCATTGCCGATAGTCATGCCTTCCTGTCTCCCACCCCTCTTGCAAGTTGCTTAGCATCTCAGAGCCTCAGTTTCCTCATATGGAATATATGGATAATGGCTGCCTTGAACAACTGTTATGAAGATTAAAAGAGATTGCATTAGTCGGATCTCCTGAGAAGTAGAATCCAAATCAGAATTAAAGTGCAAGAAGTTTATTAGGATGGGGAGCATTGCTTAATGGGTAAAGAGTTTCTATTTAGGGTGATAAAAAGAATTTGGAAATAGTGGTGCTGCTTGTGGGACACTGTGAATATCATCTATGCACTGTATTATGCACTCAAAAAGTGTCTAAATAACAAATTTTATGTGTTATATATTTTACAGCAGTTTGTAATAAATGCATTAATCAGAAGAAATACCTGTGAGATAAAATGGGAAGGGACCCAGGATAGGCTGGGAGAGCCATCAGATTATGATGCAGGTCTGGCCCCAAGTGAAGGAGAGTCGGAAGGAAGGAAGGAAGCTGGGGTGGAAAAGTGTCAGACTGCCAAGGCTATAGTAATTAAAACAGCTTGGTACTGGCACAAGAAAAAGCTCTGAATATGAGCAAAAATATTAAAAATTTATAAAGGATTGCAAAACAATCCCTTAGTGCAAGAACATTGTCACTATTTAAAAAAAACAGTAAATACTGGCTAGGTCTTCATTTTGATTAAAGAATTTGGCCATTTAGCATGGTTTCAAGCAAGGTGCTGTTTTGTCCAAATCATTTAGAGCTATTCAAATAGAAGGCATTATTATTACCCCAGTTTATATTCTTTCTCTACTCTGTACTTCCATAGCTTCTTATAAATGCTCTTATAGCCTTCATGACAGTGTGTTATCCTTTAGGATCGTCTTTCTTCCCCTAAATGATGTGCTTTTTGAGGCCAGGCAATGTTATATTACTCTTAATATTTTCAGTTCTTACCATATTAATGTACCTGTCTCATAACAGACACTCAAGAAGCATTGACTGACAGAGTAAATAAATGAATAATGATCCTAAAAGTTGCACTATGGATTTTGCAATCTCACCTATTCACAAAGGATCCCTTTTTGCTATTCAATCAAATTGCTTCTGGCCTCATCCTTCTTGGAATAAGGGACCCAAAGGGAATGCCTCTTTATCTCACAATTAATGAGCCATCCAGTCTCCATCCATTGCTATGACTTTTTAAGTATACATTTGTAGGGCTTTCAAAAACCATTTGGAAATGTAATTATCATGTTTTCCACCTACATAAATACATAAGGGATTTATTTATGTGCTTAGGTATATAATACGTGTCCTGTTTTTTTTTTTTTTTTCCCCTAGATTTTCCTCTTTTTCAGCAAACATTGCTGAGCAAAGAAGGTTATGCTGTATCTTCCGTCACTGTCCATCACAGTGAACCTGGAGAAAACGTGCATATACCCCAGAGCACCTTTTTTACAGGCCTTGGGTAATGACTCACTGTTGTTTACAAGAGCATTTTCCCTCATGTGAAGCAGGTGTTGAAACATTTGGACAGCTCTGTAAAAATCATAGTGAAATGCAGTGAGTGTTAATCATCGGTCTGCATATGTTTTAAAAGTGCTTTTGGTCTTGTGAGCCACCTTCAACTTGAGGAGCAACCTTTTTTGTGTGTTTCCTTTGACCTATTGTCCCCTCCTGTCTGGCAGCCCTCACCCATACCTCACATACTACCTTCCACCAGTGACTCTCACCTCTTCACCCCAGTTCACCAGCATCCCTCTTTTTAGTATTTGCCCAGCTCCCCAAATTTCCCAATAAATTCCAACGCCAAGTGAAAGTGAAGTGGCCCTTTCTGTTAGTCCCTGTGTTGTCTGAAAAACCCTGGCTGTTTACTCTATACTTTACCACTTCTGAGTGAATCACAGCAGCGTGCAGATGGGGAACAAGTAGACTCTCGACAAAATGAAGGTTTATTACTGCTGAATTGCTCTTGGCCAATCCTGGCCTAAATCACTGTAGTATGTAACTAGAATACTTTTTAAAAAGAACAAAAATACTGATACTGTTTCACAATGTTGCCTAGAAGCATAAAATTTCTCCCACTTCCCACATTAATAATCTTACTTTTTAAATAAATTTATACAATACCACCAAAGACCATGAAAATTCCCTTTTATGGTTAAAAGATGATATTAAATAAGAAAGGTGAGGGGAAAAATACCAAATCATTCTACTGCAGAAGGTGACCCCAAATCATTAAATCTTTGACTTCGTGTTCTAGAAGTTCCTCCAAAAGTAGTAAAAAAAAAAAAATCAATAACTGATGGCCCTAGAGGAGTTATTTCTAGCAATTGCAATGCTGTTAAATCACCTGGGGAATAGAAACATTGAGATGTCTTCGTGGTTCACCTGTGCTCTACACCTAGCACTGCATAACCTTATGACCTCAACAGCTGTCAGAAACTCATTGTGCTCTGGCTCCATCTTTCTCAGCAAAAACTAAATCTTCATAGTAAATAATAGGACCAAAAATGCATTAACTAGAATTCATTTTCTTTTCTGATGTTCCAAGTTAACTGTAGAAAATACTGAAGGCAAATCTTGAAATGTAACTTCAGGCCTCAGTACTCTGTGGACTCTGTTGCTTCATGTTGAGGGATAAATAAAGTTCCACAGGCCAATCTCCTCCTAAAACCTATTTTTGGTGAGTCTTCTGCATGGCTTTTTGCATAAGACTGATGAGATTGCTTTTTTTTTCATGTGGCCTCTAAGAACCAGTATCTCATAGTTTTTCACTTCCCTCACTGGCTCCTCCTGTGAGATATCCCCTTTCCTATGACACATCCTCCTCCTCTCTTGAATGGTAACTGTTGAAGAGCTCTAGCAATCAGTCCTAGGACTTCTCCATTTAGGGGAAGCTCTTTCAGTCTCATGGCTTTAAATATCATCTATATATTGACACATCCCAAATTTATAGTTCCAGTCTCAATCTCTCTTCTGAGCTCCACACTCATAGAGCCAACTAGTTTACTCAACATACCTACTTGGATGTCTAATAGGCATTTCAAATTTGACAAATTCAAAACCAAATTCTTGATTTCTCCCCCTACAATCTGCTCAGTTTTTTCTATCTCAGTCAATAACATCTCTATGCTTTCTCTTGCTCAAGCCACAAACCTTGCCATCCTCTTTGACAAATATACTTATTCAAAAATTTTAAAAATCAGTCCAAAGGGTTCTAGATGGAGCAACAACTTTGTCTGGAACAGAGAGACTTCAATAAATGGTGCTAAGACATTTGGGTCAATATTTTAAAAAATTAATAAGACTCATACACACAAAAATTATAGTAGGATAAGACAACTTAAGTGAGAAAGTCATAATTATAAAACTTTTATGATATACTATACTATAGGAGAATAATCTTCATTATTCTTAAAGTTGAGAAGGAATTTCTTAAAATATTGTTTAACCACAAAGAGACAAATTAATAAATTTACATTAAAGTAAAAACTTTCTATATACCAGAAGACATCACTAGAAGAATAAAAAAGTAAGCAATCAGTGAAAGCTATGTGCAACATACAAGCCTGGAAAGGATTAGTGTCTAGAATACATAAGGAACTGCTATAAACCAATATGAAAAAAGAGACAAGCTAAGAAAAAGTAAAAAAGATTTTGAATGAGCACATTACAAAAGAAAAAATCCAAATGGCAAATAAACATATGAAAAGTGTTCAACCTCATTGCTAATCAGGAAAATACGTATTAAAGCCCCAATGAAATATTATACACCCATTATTTCTGCAATAATGAAAAAGTCTGAGAATACAAAGTGTTAGCAATTCTGTAGAATAAACTAGAATTCTCTTTCACTTGTCAGTTGGTGCAATCGTTTTGGAGTATACTTTGGCATTATCTAGCAGAGTTGAATATAATATGTATTCTCTGTGACTCAACAATCTCACATCCACGTATATCCTCCAGAGAAATGGAAGCATGTCTGTGCCAGGGTTTCCAGACAAGAATCTTCACAGCAGCTATTATTAGAGTAGCCAAAAACTGGAAATAACCCAAATATCCAATTCTAATAGGATAATTAGGATAAATAATTTATTTTGGTATATGAACACAATGGAAATGAATGAACCACATCTACCTGCAAACATGAAAGGATTTAAAAATGTAATGTTGAGTTTAAGGACCCAGAAACATGGAAAGACTTACAGTGTGATACCATTTCTATAATGTTGAACTCATTCAGAAGTCAGCAGTATTGTTTAGGGATGCATATGCCAATGGTCAGATTTACAAAAATTGACTGAGAGAGTGTTTGGGAGGAAATACTCTCAGAGAAGATATGATAGTGGTTATTTAACAAGGGAAAGAGACAGTTGTGATAAGGGGAATGGGGCACCAGGTGAGCTCCCAGGGGACTGATAACGTTTTATTTCTTGATTAGATAGTGGTAACACGGGCTTTATCTTTATATTTACTAAACTTGTATATTCTTCTACATTCTTCTGTGCATTTTGCTATATTTTACACTTAAGAGTTAAAAGGAAATATGGAAGCCAGGCCTGGCTTAAGCAAGGCGAGGGAGAGGACTGTGAAGAACAGATTGAAGCAAAATAAACTTCAGTGCAGAGTACTCTGTCTGGCTGTTTTAGCTAATGGATCTCAGCTAATGAGTCCCCAGAAGTACCTGAACTAAAAAAGCTTTCATATGTCTCAAAACTGTTAACCCAAAGCTCTACTTAGTTTTGGGCATAACTGTCAAATTCAGGTGTTTTCCAGTTTTCTTATCATCATTGTCATCTCCCACCAGAGGAGATAATCTGGTTGATAGCAGTAATAACAGATCAGGAGTAAACTTGACTGCCACAAAACTGCTCTGGGCTATCCCTTCCCTGTGACAAAAGGCACAGGGACTTAGTAGGGAAGCCTTATTAGTAAGAAACATCCACTTGTTAATTATTGATCTTAAGTCATTGCTTGTACCTTTTGAGTAAATTGATATGTATGTTTACATGTGTGTGTGTGTGTGTGTGTGTGTGTGTGTGTTGATATCACTATTTTGTATTTTTAAACTCCTAAAGTTGGGGGAATTCATTCAACTTCTGGCCGCATTACTTAGCAGAATACAGCTAGGTATATAAGAAAATTTCTCAGTCTAAATTAATTTTTACTTTCAAATGATGCATTTTCTCAGAGGACCAGCATGAAAATTTAGAGTAGGAGATATCTGGTGGATTTTGGCAATAGCTTATTTGACTGCTTTGACTGTGGTTTTGCAGAAGGCCTGCATATACCCAGCACACAAACTATATGATGACTTAAGTAGACAAAAGTGGCCAGGACCAAATAACTGAATCTCTTTACTTTATGTGGGTACAAGTGGCCATTCATTAATTTAATTGATAATTTGATGCCTAATTTTATAGTTAGTTTACAAGAAGAACACACACACACATTCATATCCACCACTGATGAGCGATTTAGGGAAATGTCTCCTTTTCTTCCCTGTGGGAAATATGTAAAACTCAAGCATGGTTCCTAATTTTGGAAAAAAAAAAAAAAAACTGTTTCTAAGAAGATATCATGACTTACTCTTGTTCTTATTGTTCTGTTGACAGAATGACCCAGAATTCTCACACGCTCAATGTGCTGGCCCACAGTGTACGTGTTGCTCTAACACATGCCCTAGGCTTCCATCTTCAAGGATCTATTCATGATTTTTCTCCCACCCTCCCCTGACAAATCCAAATCTAGGAGCTAGAAGTTATATATCAATTGAATTCAAGCCAAGTGTACAGATAGGAGTGTCTGAAATGGATTTCCCCTTATGATGATGATATATTTGGAAAGATCTGGTGGGGTGTTTCTAAGGAAACTTAGCAGTGAGTCCAAAACCATCATCTCCATCAAAAAAGAAGGGAGTTGTCTCTGCGTTATGGGAAGATAAATAGGGGAAGTGAATTGAATATTACATTAATAACAAAAGTAAACATCTTTGTTTAAAACAACAACAATCCTGCAGCTATTGAATCTCAGCAGACAGAACCAGACGAGAACAGGACTAACTGCCCAGATAAGACCTTGCCAAGAGTGAAAGTATCAGCAAAAGGAAATGTATGCTAGTCTGAAACTCAATTAATTTCATCAAGGGTATCATTGAAAACAAATTATCATGTCCGATAACACAAAACCCCAGCAAGCCAAAGGACAAAGATAACACTCAAGTTCAAAGGCTTGTAGTTTACTTTGTTTTTAGTAAGCTACATTTTCTCCAAACATAGAAGGAATAATTAAAGGATGTTTCCTGTGCTGTTTCTGATATTAATTAAAGCTGTCCAGGGGTAGTGATACGAGAACAATAGTGGCAGAGCCAGCCAGTTTCATGTGAACTGCTTGTTGCAAATGAGCTAAGGAATTTGCTTTTTTGGTAGCAGCTGAATTTCACTTGTTCATGTTTGGAGTTAAAGCAATGCAAAATGCATCATTTTTCTTGACAATTACCTTTCAATTTTCTTTTGGTGAAATTAGGAAACCAACCCAATGAAAGCTTGGTATCTGCCCGAGCACAGAGGGGCACTGCTCTGTAGGTGGTGGAACCCTTTCCACAGTAGCCATTGGCTTGTGCACGTCTGATTGCCACTGTTTGGTCACTCAGATGTGATTGTTTTTGCTTTGGCTGTTTGATGTGTTAAAGAAAAACGTAGAGTTGAGGAAACAGCTCAGGAATGAAGGCTGTGGCTCTGTGTTCTCACTCCCAAATGTGACTCATATCTCTAACGAGGCTTGAGGCCAGCCACTTAAAGCCTATGTCTCACTGTCTTCATCCATAAAACGGAAATGGTAGCACCAAATGAGCTGCAGGGTGGCTTTCTTTTTTTTAAAATTGTTTAATGAGTGTAAAGAAATCTGAAAAAAAAAAATAAGGATATAGATTTATACAGGCAATAGGGTGCTCATGATGACACAAATTGTCAAGGAGGAGAAACATCTCTGAGGAGAGCTTTAAAAATAGAATAAATTTTCATTTCTCTGGGGTGGTCCTACAGAATCTGAAGACAAATATTGGGATGAGATAACCTTCCCAGGTCTCTTCCAGTTCTATGACTTCATAGTGCCAAATCCTGAAAGATCGTCTGTGTTATATCTACTAAGATATACATATCATCCCAGTTATTAAAGGACAATAACGTGCCACAGTTTTTGTGTGTTTTACAAATTAGGCAAAACTGCTGAACAACGAAAGAGTTTTAAATCTCAACTACTCTTACAAACTTCAGGAAATGTTCTGAAATCTTGACTTGCAAAAATGAATTTCAGCAAAGAATTGGATAATCATATTTCAGTTAAAATTCTAAAGGACCCCAAAGGTCTCAGGAAGAAAAGATACGGAAACTGCTTTCAAATACTGTAAGTGGCAACAACAACAACAAAAAAGGCCAACAAAAAAATCCCACAAATAAAATAATTTAATGAACATATGGATTTTTGCAAATGCTGTAGCTTGCTGCCAATTTTGCAGTTAATATTTCTGAAAGTCAGCATATGCTGATCATCATGTGTTTATAAAACATTCTCTATAGTGAAGACAAAAGATTGTGCTTTGGCACGTTTACTGACCACATGGGCAATTATATCAGACTCTTACTTCACCCAAAAACCAAGAGAATAAAGTAAGGAAGCCTCTCCTATAGCTTTATGTGATCTGTGTTAATACCTTAGGACTCCTGACGTAAGTGCTTTCTGTATGAACAGCTCACCAGCATAAAAACAAATGAAAATAGTCCTTTAAGTATTTAGTAATTGTAAAAATATTTGGGAAGATAAAAACGTGGGATTTTGTGTGATATTTTCCAATGACAGCTGGAAATATGATTTTTCTTTACTTCAGGAAACTAAAACCTCTGGGATTTTTCAAATGTTTATTTTGGACAAAGACTATGAAAACATTGAGTATTTACCCTGGTGCCATTTGAAGCTCATGTTTTGGTCCTGAGATGTCATTCGGGCCTGAGATGTGCTCAGATTTTCATTTGAGTAGATGTAGCTTTGACTTAGAGCAAAACACTATCTGTCACAGCCTTGCCACCGTGGACAAAAACTCAAACTATGAATTAGTATCTTTAAAAATGTGTTATCTCAAGCTTGTGATCCTTTGGGGAGGTCCGAAAGACAGGAATTTAAGACTTTTCCTAAATAAAATGGTTTTGGTACATCTGGAAGATGCATTTTTTTTGTCTCTTCTTTAAGAGAGATGCTGGATTTGAAGCTCAATCTACCCATTGAGATAGCCTGTGGTTCTCATTCTTCATCTTCTCTAGCTAAGACTCATATTGGAAGAAGACAACAGTTTCCGATGACATACGTATAAGATGGCATTGACAGAACAGGCTCTCTTTCACGTCTGCTCTCAAGAGCTACATCTGTTCCTTTTCTTCCTGGGGTGGGTGGGTGCTTTGTTTCCATTCATTTTATCGGCTAGTCTTGTAGAAGTATGGCACGTCTCCATGTTCCTCTGCTTCACTCCTGCGTTTTTTCACCTGGTTAAAGGTCGTAGGTTCACAACCATCTCAATGTCATAAACTGATTTCCCACTTTCCACACAGGTAATGATGAGGCAGGTTCAAGAGAGGCAAAGATGTAGGTGCTGACGCCAACCATACAGGCAAAGCAGAATGAGGACGGGGAGTCTGAAAATGTCTGGTGGGAGCAGGTACTTCTTGAGCCTAAAGAATGAGAATATTCTAGAAGAGGGTCTTGTTTAGCTTGTGTCTGCCCAGAAGTCTCCCAGCAGAGCTCAGAAAAAACTGCTTTACTTCTTGACAAGCAGAGTGTCCCCGTGGTGTTTCTCCTGTCCGGGAGGCCTGGGCCAGCAGGCCATGTGCTGAAGCCTGGAGCTCCCTGTCCCTAGGAGGGCACAGGCAGCAGCCAGATGCTACCGCTCAGATGTGGGAGAGACAGACATCATGGCTCCTCACTGTCATTTTAACCTAAATCTTAATCTCTTCCTGAAGCAACATCAAAACCTAGTAATATTAATGTGATTTTTAGCCAAGGAGCCATGTATTCAAAAGAAAATTTATGTGGAAACCCAATACACAAAACAGCTAGAAGTGGAGCTGTTCTAGGTCTGGTGGGATGGGGGCCTGAGACTTCACTCACTTGTGTCCCCTGCCCCCCTCCCTGAGACCCTGTCCTCAGAGCATTGTTTGAAAATCATTGCTATAATTAAACACCTCCACTTTTGAGTCCACACACACCCAGCACCCCACATACTTACAAATGGATTCTTTTTCCCCATTGTAATACACTGCCAGGCTTCAATATTCCTGTGGCCTGTTCATGAAACAGTCTGTGGATTGGTCCCTTGTTCACAAGTGCTTGCTAAGTGCTTATGATGTGCCAGGCACTGTACTGGTTACAGGGATACAATGATGAGTCAGATAGCCATGGTCCCTGCCCACAGACAAAGGTGCTGCACCATGAAGCTTTAGTGAAATGATAAAGCGGCTGCAAAAACACCAACATCTCCATCCCTGTTCTTGTTTAGCTTTGGCTTCCTTCATTTCCTCCTTTCCAACCTCTAGGAATCCAATGGGGTGATGGCATCATCGTTGGTCTCACTTGACCATTTCAACACTCCAGGTGAATTCTTGAACAAGGTTGGCATTGGAGGGTGAGACTGACCATGTCACAAGTCATCTGAGAAAACCTGGAAGTTTTCTACTACAACGATGTGACACGGTTCACAGAAGGCCCAAGCCAAGCCCACAGAGAGGAGCATCATTCCTGATCAAGTGACCCTCGAGCCCTGCTCTCTTCTCTCCCTTCAGACCACAACCAGGGACTGGGACCAGTTCTTTGAGCCACTGGATATGGACATTGACGAACTACTAAAAGAAAGCATCCCACAGAAATAAAGAAGAACCATGGGAGATCCGGAGGCCATTTTAACAAGAATGCCTTTAAGAAGTGGAAATATTTAGCCTGAAGAAGAGAAAATGCTTTTACTCTGTGTGTGATCAGAGGAGAAGAAAGGAGGAGAAAGGTACAAATGTGATCAGCAACCATTTGATAGAACTATTGTGTTAAAGAGGAGATAGCTTGATTTATATGTTCTACAAAGTGGAGCCAGGATCAATGAGTGAACATTAAAGGAAAGAATATTTGGGCTCAATATAAGGAAGACTTTCCTAATAATTACAATGTTCCAAACTTGAAATAGGCTACCTCAAAAAGGAGCAAGTGCCCTATCACTGAAAACATTCAGGTTAGGACTAGATAACCATCAATTAGGGTGATGTAATTAGATTCCTGCAACTGTTTCAACAAGCATCTGGTGTGCACCAGTCATGTAGATGCTGAGAGAGAGAGAAAGGAGAAATACTTCCTCCTTCAAAGAGCTCAGAGTTTAAAGAGACCAAAATGTAAACAAATCTATGATGGCAATTTGGTATAATATGTGCAAAGGAACATGGGTCAAATTCTAACTAGTAGAGAGAGAAAAACTGATGCGAAGTTAAGGGTGGGAGGAGGCTAGGAATGGAATCAGAGAGGATTTCAGGGAGAAGGTGATGTTGAACAGATTTGAGGCATAAGTAGGCGTTTCTTGTGGACCCTGGTGTTCACTAAGCAGTGGTCAACAAGGAGGACAGTCAGGATAGGGGTGGAGAGTCATATATGCAAAAGCCCTGGGGGTAGGAACAGCATTTCTTATCAGGGATCCAAATGGTTTGAAATATCTGGAGCATGAGGTGGTGGGGAGAGAAGAGATGGGAAGTGGCAGGAGACCAAGGATGGAAGGCCAAGGGAGGATGCCTTTGATCTTGAACAGAAGGGATTCTCTCACGGAGATGAGAGGAAATGCACAGAGATATGGAGAGAGTAAGGGCTGGTCAGTAAGATAAATAATTGCTGGTGACAACATATTTCTCAGTGGAGTAAGAGAACTGATAGGAGGAAGGGGAATGAAGTTTTGGAGGTGTCTCAGGGAGACTGTCATAAAGGATTAGCATAATTGTGGGCAGTGTAAAGAAAGATAAAATAATTGGTAGATCACATCAAGGACCCAAAGTGAGAATGAAACTTGTAGCATCAGTCCACACACGCCTCTGATTTTCTTTAGGAGCACTCGGATGTGTGGGAGGTCAGAGGAGATGGCCTCTAAGTTCTTTTCTAAATTCAAGATTTCCAAATTCCATGCTTTGCCATCATTCCTTCTTGAGCATATGGGATATTTCTTCTATTTTAATAGTTTTTTTTTCTTTTGCATATACCTTTCAATTTTGCTAAGTAAAATGGTATAATTAAATAATTTTTAGTATATTCACAGAGTTGTGTGATCACCACCATAAGCAATTTTGGGACCATTTATTATCCCCCAAATAAACGCTGAATAGGTATACCTCATTTTATTGCACTTCACCTTTATTGTACTCCACAGACATTGCATTTTTTACAAATGGTAGGTTTGTGGCAACCCTTCATTGAGCAAGCCTATCAGTGCCATTTTTCCAGCAGCCTGTGCCCATTTCTTGTCTCTGTGTCACATTTTGGTAATTCTCATACTATTTCAAACCTTTTCATAATCATTATATCTCTTATGGTGGTCTGTGATCTTTGATATTACTATTGTAATTATTTTGGGGCACCAAGAACCATGCCCATATAAAATGGCAAACTTAATTGATAAATGTTGTGTGTGTTCTGACTGCTCCACTGACAGGCCATTCCCCCATCTCTCTCACTCTCTCCTAAGACCTTCCTATTCCCTGAGACACAACAATATTGCAGTTATGTCAGTTAATAACCTTATAATGTCCTCTAAGTGTTAAAGTGAAAGGAGGAGTCCACAGTCTGTCATTTGAAATCAAAAGCTAGAAATGATTAAACTTAGTGAGGAAGAAATACAAAAATCTAAGCTAAGCTGAAAGCTAGGCCTCTTGTGCCACATAGTTAGCCAAGTTGTGAATGCAAAAGAAAAGAAAATTGAAAGTGCTAATCCAGTGAACACACAAATGATAAGAAGAGAATCAGCCTTACTGCTGTTATGGAGAAAGTTTAAGTGGTCTGGGTAGAAGAGCAAACCAGCCCACAACATTCCCTTAAGCCAAGGCCTAATCCAGAGCAAGGCCCTAGCTATCTTTAATTCTTTGTAGACTGAGAGAGGTGAGGAAGCTACAGAAGAAAAGTTTAAAGCTAGCAGAGATTAGTTCATGAGGTTTAAGGAAAAAAAGCCATCTCCATAACATAAAAGTGCAAGGTGAAGCAGCAAGTGCTGATGTAGAAGCTGAAGCAAGTTATTCAGAAGACCTAGCTAAGATCATTGATGGAAGTGATTACACTGAACAACAGAATTGCAATGTAAATGAAATAGCCTTCTATCGGAAGAAGATGCCATCCAGGATTTTCAATTCTAGATGGGAGAAGTCAATGACTGGTTTCAGAGCTTCAAAAGACAAGGAGATGGCCGGGCACGGTGGCTCATGCCTGTAATCCTAGCACTCTAGGAGGCCGAGGCGGGAGGATCACTTAAGGTCAGGAGTTCAAGACCAGCCTGAGCAAGAGCGAGACCTCGTCTCTACTAAAAATAGAAAGAAATTTATTTGCCAACTAAAAATATATATATAGAAAAAAATTAGCCGGGCATGGTGGCACATGCCTATAGTCCCAGCTGCTTGGGAGGCTGACGCAGAAGGATTGCTTGAGCCCAGGAATTTGAGGTTGCTGTGAGCTAGGCTGATGCCACGGCACTCTAGCCCAGGGGACAGAGTGAGACTGTCTCAAAAAAAAAAAAAAGACAAGGAGACCCTTGTTAGGAGCTAATGCAGCTGGTGACTTTAAGTTGAAGCCTATGCTCATTTACCATTTTGAAAATCCTGGGGCCCTTAAGAATTATGCTAAATCTACTCTGCCTATGTTCTGTGAATGAACAATAAAGACTGGATGACAGCAGATCTGTTTATATTATGGTTTACTGAATATTTTAAGCCCACTTTTGAGACCTGCTCAGAATAAAAAAGGATTTCTTTCAAAATATTACGATTACCAACAATGTACCTGGTCAATCAAGAGCTCTAATGGAGATGTACAAGAAAATGAATTTTGTTTGTTGTTTTCATGCCTGCTAACACAACATCCATCCGCAGCCCAAAGGTCAAGGAGTAATTTTGACTTTCAAGTCTTATTATTATTTAAGAAATACATATTGTAAGGCTACAGTTGACATAGATAGTGATACCTCTGATGGATCTGGGCAAAGTCAATTGGAAACCTTCTTGGAAGGATTCACCATTCTAGATGCCATTAAACATTTGTGATATGCTGAAATAAAATAAAATAAAAAAAAAGAACACTTGTGATTCATGGGAGGAGGTCAAAATATCAATATTAACAGGAGTTTGGAAGAAGTTGATTTCAACCAACCTGGATGACTTTGAGGGGTTCTAGACTTCAGTGGAGGAAGTAACCGGCCTATGTGGTTAGAGAATTAGAATTAGAAATGGATCCTGAAGGTGTGACTGAATTGCTGCAATCTCACCATAAAACTTGAATGGATGAGGAGTTGAGCAAAGAAAGTGATTTTTGGAGATGGAATCTACTCCAGGTGAAGATGCTGAGAACATTATTCAAATGCAACAAAAGATTTAGAATATTACATAAACTTAGTTGATAAAGTAACAGCAGGATTGGAGAAGACTGACTCCTATTTTGAAAAAGGCTCTACTGTAGGTAAAATGCTATCAAACAGCATCACATACTACAGAGAAATCTTTCATAAATGGAAGAGTCAATCAACGTGGCAGACTTCATTGTTTTACTTTGAGAAACTGCCACAGCCACCCTAACCTTCAGTAACCACCACGCTGATCAGTCAGCGACCATCAACATGAAGGCAAGACCCTCCACCAGCAAAAAGATTATGACTAGCTGAAGAATCAGATGATGTTAACATTTTTTAGCAATAAAGTATATTTTAATTAAGGTATATACATTGTTTTCAGACATAATGCTATACCGCACAGTTAATAGATGACAGTATAGTGTAAACAGAAATTTTATATGTACCAGGAAACCAAAAATTCATATGACTTGCTTTATTGTGGTATTCACTCTGTCCAGTGGTCAGGAATCAAACCCACAACATATTCAAGGTTTGCCTGTACTCATTAACAGATACTTCCCATTTCCTCCCCACCTTACCCCAGCCCCTGGCAACCACTAATCTACTTTCTGTACCTATAGATGCACCTATTCTTGACATTTTATATAAATGGAATCATATATTATGTGGCTCTTTATACTAGCTTCTTTCATTTAACATAACATTTTCAAAGTTCATCCTTTGGGTAACATGAATCAGTCCTCCATTCCTTTGTATTGCTGAATAATACTCTGTGATGTGTATATATACCACATTTTGTTTATCCATTCATCAGCTGATGGGCATTTGGGCTCTTTCCACTTTTTGGCTATTATGAATACTGCTGCTTTGAACAGTCATGTACAAGTTTTTGTGTGGACACCTGCTTTCATTTCTTTTGGCAAAGTGAATATTTTTTGATCCCCACTGCCTGGGATATCATATTATGGGTTCGCTGTGTTTTCAGAACTGCCCCAACATTTCTAAGTGATATTGTGGAATTTTCATCGCACCAACTCCCAAAAAGTACAAAATAACAGTGTCGTTTAAGGCCTATCTGTGGACCTTTATTTCCTTCCTGAGGGAGGACTGCCTATAGGTTCTAGAGCCTAAGGCCTATCTAAAGAGGCCCTGTGTGCTGTTGCCCTCACAAATCTCTCACACACACACACGCACACACAGAGTCATTTACAGTGTTTGTAAACAGATTACATGTATTTTGATAGAATATTTTTGTTTTTTCATCTGATTAAGGGAACATCTTTCCTCTATTGTGGGCTCATAGCCATTGCATCATCTTGAAATGATTCTCCTCTCCTGCCTCTCTGCCTTATAAGGACACTTGAAAGCGAACAATTTAGGTCAAAGTTCTAGTGGGCAGAAGATACATTTTTCATAGTAAAAGAGAGACATCTGGTCAAAGCTCCCCCAGGTAACTTTATGTAGGGCTGGGAGTATGGTGAACTCTTCATTTGCATGAGTCCCTACTCAGCAATCCTGAATTGAAAAAAGAAAAAACAAGACCCATTGGATGATCTAAGTCTCCACGCTTTAGCACAGCACTGAATAAAAAATATTTACTAATAGAAAACTGACTCAAAAAGCATCACTATTAGAGCTTACACATGATGACTGAATCCTGTAGGCCTCCATCTCTGGGACAGACATCTCCCAAAGCCACTCATAATGTCACTAGGGAAGGGGAAAAAAAAAAAAAAAAAAAAAAAAACTTCTCTTGGTCCTTAGGCCTGCAAGATCCCTGGCAGTGATTCCTGTAATTAACTCTTCTCTGGGATCCCCTCTGCCTGGGGATGCTCTTTCAGCTCTGTTCTCAAGAGCTGCTTCTGGTGCCTTCTAGTGAGGATTTTTCTTATTCACTTTATCTGCGACTCTTGCAGCAGGGTCTCTCTTTTCCCTTAGCTTCAC
The DNA here is from genome assembly GCA_963574885.1 of Lepilemur ruficaudatus. Lineage (NCBI taxonomy): Eukaryota > Metazoa > Chordata > Mammalia > Primates > Lepilemuridae > Lepilemur > Lepilemur ruficaudatus. The sequence continues at coordinate 27,874 of CAUYRT010027817.1, read as the reverse complement.
CCCCATTTCTATGATTCTCTGAAAATCTACAGAGATCTAGGGAAATAGGAAAGCTGTAAAGTTGAGATGGAGACTACTTTAGAAAGCTTTGAAAGAATTCTTCTCTCTAAATGGAGCAACAAAGCCTGGAAGGCAGAACCTGCATGATGGGTGACCCACATTTTTTGTCACTCTGTGCATCCACATGTCACAGAAAACTTCCAACCCAACATGCGTGTTCTCAGCTGAGTTCAAACAAGGCAACGCCTGCCTTCTTGTTTCAGTTCTCATACTGCAAACAAGTGTCTTTGTCACAGTCTATTTAGTGCCACATTTTTTATATTTTTGTGCTTTTTGTTGGTGATTTTACAGTTTAAAATGACCCCAAGCATAGTGTTGAAGTGCTGGCCAGCATCGGAGAAAACAGATCTTTTAGATAGGCTTCGTTCAGGCATGAGTTATAGTGATGAAAAGAACTGAAAAGTATTTAATATGATATCTGAAATTTAAAACTTAGTGCATGAGCAGTTGAGGCACAACAAAAAAAAAGTCAATAAGGAAACATTCAAAAAGAAGTTGAGAAATAGAATAGAAAGTGTTGGAACAAAGTGTAAGAAACATGGAGGATATAGTAAAACAATCGAACCAATATGTCGTTTGAATTCCAGAAGGAGAGGAGAAAGAGAACAGGGCAGATGTATTATGTGAAGAAATAATGGCCAATAATCAACCTATCGACTCAAGAATCTCAGAGAATACCAGGTAGGTAAATACAATAAAAAGAAAAATCATACCTAGGCACATGATAGTCAAACTACTAAGAGTAGAAGATATAAAGAAAGCATTAGAAGTAGCTGGAGGAAAGAGACACATCACCTTCAGAGGGACGGCAACACGAACTAAAAATGACTTCTCAGTAAAAACCGAGAATGCAGAGAACAATGAAATGACATATTTAAAGAGCTGAGTGGGAAAAGCTGCCAACCTACAGTTCAATACTCAGAGAAAATGTCTTTCAAAAATGAAGGCAAATTAAAAACAAAAGCTGGACTCCACTCCCAACAGATCTGCACTGCAATAAATAAATAAAGTTCTTCAGTTTGAAGGGCATATGTATAAATTTATCAAGCTGTCACTTGAGAATTGTTAACTTCACTGCATTTAAATTTTAAATATATATACATAAAATAGGATTGACCTCTAAAATTAAAAAATTCTTGGCCTCTCTCCCCATTTTAGGACCTCAAACCATCCACTGTGTTGCTTATTTCCTCCTGTGACTGGGAAAGCAAGTTTCTTCAATAAATTTCTTTAACAAGAACTCTGAACATCATTAAATTAATGAAAGAATAGCAAGGAAGATGATGTCAAATATATGAAATGGACTATGACTCCATTGATTTACCGACTTTTAACCTTCCTCTGCTCAGAATCCTAAATTTGTCCATTTCTGGTTATTTTCTAAAGGTTACTGTCCTTTCTACCTTCTGATATGATCTCTAAAAAAGTATCTGCCTGTTGGGTTTTCCATTCTATACACCATAAAATAATCTCCAATGGATTAAAAAACATGTATTGGGTTATGTGTGATCCTATACAATGGGGTTGTGAATTATACCCTATCTTGGGTTGTTCCTTTTTTGTTTCGTGTCTTGCTTTCTCAAATTTCTTGTGGGTACAGATTAATGAAGATTTTTTTTTTTAACTGTAGGCCTTTTCTTCTTCTTAGGCATATATTTATTGGAAATATTTTCACCCCAAGCTTTTTCTTAGATTTCCTTAAATTTCTATAGATGGGTCTGCTTTGCTAGTCTGACATGCTGCTACAAAAACCGTCCAGTGTGTATCCAGCTACGACTCTGAATCAAGATTTATAAAAATGTTTTGTTCTTCTGTCATGCAGTATGTTAAAATTCTCTTCCCATTTATCATCATTTTCCATATATACCTTGTGAACTAAATCTTTTTAGCTCCTGGTTCATTGTTAAAACTTTAGATATTTTTATGGACTCATTATATATTTAATTATTATAAAGATATTCTCAAAGATAGTCTTCTTGTTTCTAGCCAGGTCTACAAAAACTGTGTAAGTTTTAAATTTCTGCATAAGATCATGCACACTATGCTTTGGCTCATCCTCAGTTTAACCATCTTTATGCCAGTCCTGTTCCCATCTTTGGACGCCAAGCCTGCCATCTTTCAAGTCCTGACTTTTGGGAAGGTACCAGATCAAGAAGCACTTACTCTCCTGCCCTCCTCTCCCCAATGACACTCCTATTGCCAAGGGGGAGGAATTCACTATCTGCCAGTTAAAACATCCCCTTTCCCTTCTACAGTCCCTGTCAGTTTTCCTTTCTTGGCCAGAGTCACTTCCCATATCCACAATGTCTTTTGAGGAATTCTTCTGTCCTCTGAGTCCTACCCATTCTACATTTCTTGTCTGTACTACAGCCTTGCTGGAAAAAGATGCATTTCTTGAAGGAAGAGTTGAATCTAAATGATACAATGCATTCATTTAAAAAAAAAAATGTCGGGCAGACAGGAGGGGAGAGGAGGGGATGGGTATATACATACATAATGAGTGTGATGTGCACCGTCTGGGGGATGGTCAGGCTTGAGGTTCTGACTGCAGGGGGGAAGGGGGCAAGGGCAATGTACGTAACCTTAACATTTGTACCCCCATAATATGCTGCAATAAAAAAAAATAATAATAAAATATTAAAACAAATATAAAAAAAGGAAACAAGGATTTTAGAATCAGACCAATCTGCATTAAAATTCTGACTTAAAATTGGAGAGACTTTAAGGAAGCTTGACATAACTTCTGCAAGTTTACTTCTACAAAGAGGAATAATAAAATCTACTTTGCAACATTGTTGCAAGGACCAGGGATAATTTATGTAAGATGCTAGAATGATGCTTAGACAAAATAGGTGCTCAATAAATGATAATTTGTTGTTATTCTTAGAACAGCTTTCCTAATACAAGTATCAGCGTATCCTGAACAAAAAATGTGCTTGTTTCTGTGGAAGCACTTAACAAAATGGGCAGCCAGCTTTCAATAAATTATACTGGATGAATGTTAACAAATACTGTTTCCTGTTTGTTTAAAAGGAGAAGAGTATCTTTATTTTTCTTAAGCAGCTCATGAAACTCATTGTCTTCAAGTGTTTGTTGTGCTGTGAGATTATCAGTTATAAAAAGTAATGTTCAAGAAGCAAGACATTCATAATTGCAACCTACCAAATCAAAATCTATTAACTATAATGTCATGGCTTTGATTAAAACATGATAAATGGTACTCTTAATATGACCTTGAATACTGCAAAATCTAGAAATAGCTTCTAAATCATCAAAGACTAAATTGATTCAATGTGATTTTTCTATTGCATAAATTTGCAGTATTTAAAACCTTTGAAATTTTTGACCTAGAAGAACTCCTTGAGGGAAGGGCCAGGATATCATTTGCTGTAGTTTCATTAGCTATTTATACATATCTATAGAAGTAAGAACTTCAAAATATTTGTTGAACTCAAGATAAGAAAAAAAGGTGATGGAAATTGTAAGGCATATAGCACATATGGCAATTCAGTCTTCTAAGTAGGGATTTAATTAATAAGAATGTCACATTGCTAATCCACAATTAAAAAGCAGAGGCATCCTAAAGGTTAGGTACCTTAATGTTACTATTTTATACAGCAGAATTTTGTTATGAAATGGAATTTCTCTAACTATGCTGCCTAGAAGTAACCTTATTATTTTCTCATCTGTATGAATTTTGATTTCTGAAGATAGATAAAAGCAAAAGAAATGGGTTTCCTAAATACACAGGCATTCCCCAAGTTTGGTAATGTTATACTTTCACAAAAATCAGTACTTCAAAAATTATATGTTGGCTCTATAACTCATTTTTACATACCAAATTTAGATTTTAGAGCACCAGCTATGCTAATATTTCAAGCCATCATTTTATAGCTACCTGTCAGACAATTTAATTTAATATCATCACTTTATTTGTCCCCAAAGCAGCTTGTATGATTAAAAACATGTATTTTTCAGATAACATGATCTTATATAAAGTAAACCCTAAAGACTCCACCAAAAAACTATTGGAACTAATGAACAAATTCAATAAAGTTGCAGGATACAAAATTGACATATAAAAATCTGGAGTGTTTCTAAATACTAACAGCAAACTATCCAAAAAAAGAAATAAACAATCCCCTTTATAAAAGCTAAAAAAAGAAACCCTTATGAATAAATTTAAACAAGGAGGTGAAAGAATTGTACATTGAAAGTTATGAAACAGTGATGTAAGAAATTGAAAAAGACACAAATAATGGAAGTAAATGGAAAGATAGCCCATGTTCATGAATTAAATATTGTTAACATGTCCATACTATCCAAAGCAATCTACAGATTCAATTAAATACCTACCAAAATTCCAACGACATTTTTCACAGAAATAAAAAAAAAAATCCTAAAATTCATAGGGACCACAAAAGATCCTGAATAGCCAAATCTATTCTGAGGAAAAAGAAAAAATCTGGAGTCATTACACTACCTGACCTCAAACTATACTACAAATCCATAGTAACCACAACAGCATGGTACTCACCTAAAAACCTACACATAGAACAATGGATCATAATAGAGAGCCCAGAAATAAATTCACTTATTTACAGTCAATTGGTTTTCAACAAAGATGTCAAGAGCACACAATGGGGAAAGGACAGTATCTTTAACAAATGGTGTTAGATCGGATATCCATATACAAAATAGTTAACCTGGACTCTTATCCATATACAAAATCAACTCAAATGGATTAAAGCCTTAAACTTAAGACCTGAAACTGTAAAATTGTTATAAGAAAACATAGAGGAAAAACTCCACAACATTGGTCTGGGCAATGATTTTTTAGGATATGACCTCAAAAGCAAGTCCACAAAAGCAAAAAATAGAAAAATGGGATTACATAAAAAAAAACCCCTTCTTCCCATTAAAGGAAACAACCAACAGAGTGAAGAGAAAACCTACAGAATGGGAGAAAATACTTGCAAATCATATATCTGATAGGGGTTCATATCTAAAATATAGAGAGAACTCAAACAACTCAATAGCTTAAAAAAAAAAAAAACAAATAACCCAAATAAAAAATGGTTAAAGGAGCTGAATAAATATTTCTCCAAATAAAGACACACAAATGACTAACAAGTATATGAAAAATGCTCAAAAGCACTAATCATTAGGGAAATGCAAATTAAAACCAGAAGGAGATATCATCCCACAACTCTTTGAATGGATATTATCAAAAAGATGAAAGATAACAAGTGTTGGCAAGGATGTAGAGAGAAGGGAACCCTGGTACACTGTTTGAGCAAAGGTAAATTAATATAGTCACTGTAGAAAATAGGATGGAGGTTCCTCAGAAAGTTAAAAATATAACTACCATGTGATCCAGCAATTCCACTACTGAGTATAAAATACAAAGGAAACGAAATCAATATGTTGAAAAGATTTTTGCACTCTCATGTTTATTGCAGCACTATTCACAATAGCCAGGATGTGGAATCAACTTAAGTGCCTGTCAATGAATGAATGGATAAAGAAAATGTGGTATATATACACAATGAAGTACTAGTCAGCCTTAAAAAAGAAGGAAATCTAGTCATTTGTGATAATTTGGGTGAACCTGAAGGATATTATGCTAAGGGAAACAAGCCAGGCACAGAAAGACAAATCCTGCATGATCTCACTTGTATGTGGAATCTAAAAAAGTCAAACTCAAAGAAGCAGAGAGTAGAATGGTGGTTACCAGGGATCGCTGGGGAGGAGACAGGGGTGTTGGGGGATGTTGGTGAAAGAATGTAAAATTTCAATTAAAGGGAGGAGTAAGTTCAAGAGATCTATTGTACAACATGGTGACTACAGTTAATAACAATGTATTGCATACTTAAAAATTGCTGAGAGGGTAGATTTTCAGTGTTCTCATCACAAAAACTAGTAAGTATGTGAGGTAATGCATAAGTTAAATAGCTCTATTTAGTCATTCCATAATGTATACATATTTTAAAACATGTTGTATGCTATAAAGATATATATAATTTTGTCAATTTAAAAATAAATTTTAAATAAAACATATATTTTATGTTTTTATTATAATTTTATAAAAAATATTTCCACTAGTAATAAGAAACATAGTTCTGATAAACTTTCTGAAATTGAAACAGAGAAAATAATTATTAGGTAATCCAAATCAGAAAACAATCCCTGCTATGGTTTGGATTTGGTTTGTCTGCACCAAAACTCATGTTGAAATCCAATCCCCAGTGTGGCGGTACTGGGTAGGGCCTGGTGGGGTGTGTTTGGGTTATGGAGCAGGATTCCTCATGAATGGCTAGTGCTGTCCTTGCAGTGGTGAGTGAGTTCTTGCTTTTAAGAGACTGGGTTATTTCTCTCAAGGATGGATTTGTACCCAAGAGAGTAGGTTGTTATAAAGCCCAGATGCTTGTCCCATCTTCACAAGTGTCCGCTTCCCCTTTGACCTTCACCATGTTGTGACACGGCACGAAGACCCTCTCCAGAAGCCAGGGCCATGTCCTTGAACTTCTCAGCCTGCAGAACCGTGAACTAAATAAACCTCTTTTGTCTACACATTACCCAGTCTCAGGTATTCTTTTATAGCAACACAAAACAGACTAAGACAATCCCTAATTAGAACCTTATTTAACTTAAGTTGATCAACGATCAGAAATATAAAATGTCAAGAATACATAATCAAAGATTAGCTCTAAATGATCAGGTATAATTGTGAATTTATAATCTTTTACAAATGCCTCTTCATTACATGTAAGTCTATGTACATGTGACTTTTCAGGAACATATATTTTGTAAAGCAGGATGTGACTGCTTATAATTAATGAGCTCACAGGTGTAATAGCAAGAAAGAAGACTCTAGAAGCTTTTGTCTATTTTCCCACTTTTCTGTAAACTTATTTTAAAACATTGGCATATTATATTTGGAACCTACATACATTCTCTTCCTTACACTCAAGTGGAAACAAAGTGAGGTTCCTAAAATCTTGATGACATTATGATTTTGAAATGGAAAATCGTAATCCTACAAGCTCTGAAGATCAGCTTTGCTACAGCTAATGGCTGAGTGAAGGCAATTTAAGAGAAGAAAATGTAGCAAAGTGATGTATGTTGAAAAGAAATGACTGGACTTTGTACCTAATGCATTTCTTCACTCCTTATGTCAGAGCCATGCTGACTATATTCCATGGTAGGCATGGTTTTTCACCAACTCCCCGTTCATGCCGGATCTCCCAGTGTCTGTCTGGGAGATACAGACCTGGGCCTGGCACATCCCACACGCACTCAGCTGGCTCCTAGCCTGTATCCCCCTGACACATTGCTGCTTCCTATACTGCCCAGGAATGCATAGCCCAGGCTTTTTTTTTCTGTCTCTCTGGAACATCTGCTTAGAAAGGAGAAGAGAATTTTCCCCCAAACTGATGTGTTATCTTCTCATTCTCTTTTGGATCCAAATCTTTCATATTTGTTAATCTAAACTTATTTTGACATACTTTACACGAATTTGTGTTTTGAACTGCACTCATCCACATCAGACTTAACCTGGTATTCTTGGGAAAATTATCAAATGACTGCTTTAACTGCCTTTTTTTTTATTGAATTAGGACATATATTACAACATCTGTTTCATAGTTACTATAATAAATAATGTTTCACTTCTCAAGACTGAGTTATAAAAATAATTGGTTTTGACATGAGCCCATCTATTTAACATGGTCTATAAAATGTTCAAAAAATTCCAAATAATATCATTGCCTAACAAAGGAACCAAGACCTTATCCAACTGCTAGCTGGATAAGGACTTGGGAGCTCTGTCAGGGGACTCTACAGAAACACAGTTACAAAGACTGTAGGAAGGTATCAGCTGTCCAGTACTGGTGTTTGTTTATCCATCCAGCATAGCTTAGGGTGAAAGTCCTGTCTTTGTTTCTATGGTTATAAACGGACCCACCCTTGTGGACATTTACATTGAATCAGTCAGCCAGCCAGCCAGTTGTGCAGAAAGGGCCTGGGAGTAATTAAAATGAGAGTTATAAATTTTTTTTTTTTTTTTGCCATTGTACCATTTCTCTGTCAGACTTTAACAAAACCAACATATCAGAGACAAGACCAACATATCTGAGTGTGGTGAGAATACACTAGCAAATAAAGAACGTATTAGTAATGAATTCCAGTGATTAAAGCGGTATGAATCAGGTGTCCCTCCCTGCCCCCCCTCCACCAGCTGTGTTTACTACAAGGTTACAAACAAGTCCAGGCAGGGCTGGCCACTAGTGAGGGCAGGCTTACCTTGGCCTGGAGGCTTCTGGGAAAGAACCTATTCTAGGGGAAGGAAGGGCCAGGAACATGAGTTGCTCTAGGAGCAGTGAGTGTTTCAGCAGTCAGTGGAGGTGGGGATAAGAACAGCATAGCATTTGTCACTTCGATTTGTCTTCCAGTTTCCTCTCCAAGAACTGGCAGTAAGGCAACTGCCAATAAAGGCGGAAGGTTAGTGGGAGATGCTTGTGTGGTCCACAGCTGGCTCTAAAGCTGCAGTGGTAATAGCAGCAAAGACATCATGGTGGTGGTAGCCCCAGTGCCCTGAGGCCCCAGGAGCCCCCTTGGCAGGATGACAGGGACAAAGGGCCCTTGTCGGGCACTGGTGGAGTGGCATGGCACTTCCATACAGTCTCACCGCCACGCTTATGGCAGACTAATTTACTGAACTATTAATCTCTTTTTTAATTATTATTTCAAAATAAGATGATTTTGGTTACATGGATCACTTTTGTAATGCTTGAGTGACAGCTATAAGTGTGCCTATCACCCACATAGTTGAGCTATTAATTTATATTTTGTGTTGGAAAGGGATAAAGGGGTGATTGTAGATCTGAAAATATCAAGAGTTTGAGCTCCTCTCGGTCTACATAGAAAGGCTGAACCTAGAACTCAGGGCTCCGAGACTTGCAGAGCCCCAGCAGGGGCTGTATTTGGGAACCACATAGCCTTGCACAATGAACATACCTGAGGCCCTTCCTAGATATTTGAGAGAATGTAAGACTTTTAAAAGGTCTGCAGGACCCTTGCAGCTCCCAACAATGACAGGTTGTTTATGCCAGTCTGACAAGACAGGAGCTATAAACATACTTAATTTCATTTGGATAAAATTTTTAAAATGCTACATTTCTCATGTTAGAGTATCAGGGTAGAATCACATCCATGCCTACTGCATTGGGGGATTAAAAAAATTCTGTCTGTGACTGCTAATGACCCTGTCTTTGTGCCCAGGTTAGAGCAAAAAGGGACACAAAACCAAAAGCTAAGAAGATGCTGGATTGACTGAGGTAACCATCTTCAATTAATGTGAAACACCTACAATTTACACAGAGTATGTGGTAGAAAAGAAATGTGTGTTGCAAGGAAAAGAAAAAAATACATGGCATTCATCTGGCCTGGATACAAGCACCAATTTTTAAATGAAAGTCTCCTTTGTTTATCTGGTGAGCTGTTGATCAATGGCAACAATAATGATAGATTTCAATTTTCTGTCTCATCCATCGAGGACGTGTACCTCTGTTTTGCTCATGCTGACAATCCGCCAGGCAGCATTCATGTTGCTTTGCGCTGTGACACCCAGTAGACATTAAAGGGCCTCATGCACAGTGAAGCCTCGAGACAACAGTGTTACTATCACCCCCATTTGGGTCTGATGTGAAGAGAGTGATTATGAAAGTTAGATATTTACTAATGCTAAGCCATTCTAGGAATGTCTATCCCCAGAAGGACGTGAAGATCTGGGGTCGGGGGAAGGAATCAAAACCTTTTTTATACAGATCACACTTAGTTACCACGAGCACTAGGAAGTTTTGGTCAATAATCTTAAGGACCAAGCCCAGAACAGTAGTGTCATAATCCACTGAGCACAAAAAGAACATATTAGAATTTCTGTTTGTATTTTTTTATTTTACAACATAAACATCAATCATTTTAATTATGTGGATTGACACTGTTGCCCATGCTCTACATGTCAGATGGTCATGTGCTTTAACATGCGGTAGCAATCCCAAAACGGAGAGAGACGGCAGGCATAACTCCTACTTGTAAGTTTGCATTCAGTGTATTGAGACGTGTCACTGTGCCCAGTGAAGTGAATGTATAGATTGTATTGCCTATTTCACAAAGTGGATAAGATGATTAAAAATATTCTTAAAATGAAATCTCAAGTTGGGATAGTTCCTATAATTCAAACAAGTACAAACAATCTAGAATGGCAGAACTGATGCTTCACCTTTCCTCATTTATGAAATGAAAACAAGGAAATTTTTTTAAAAAATATTTGTCCAGGAGTTGTTTAGAATTACTAAGTTCAGTACCTATTTGAAATTACAAATTCACAATTACTTTTGTTAGAGTTGAACTGTTGCTAACGGTAAAAAATTACATAGGATATTAGCTAGTAATATCAGCAAGTCATTTAAAAACTAAAAAACTAGAATATTATTAATAACAAATTTTAGAGAGGGAAAATATTTTTGTGCTATTAATTTTTTAAAAATGTTAAAATATTGGTTATTTCAACTTTATCTTACTTTTTTACAATTTCCTTTTTGTATCTGTTATATCATGTATGTATGAAGCATGTGTGAAAATGTTTTACTGGTATGGGCGGATCAGCAAAGTACAGAGACCACTGGTATAATTCCAGATCAGGAATGTATACAAAAAATATCTCACAGAGGGCTCTATCATCTTCCTCAACTACAATATTTAAATCTTTTTTCAAAATTGGACCTCAAATATTTGAATAAAGGTAGAGTTCTGAGACTAAGAATAAAATTTTGCAACCATCACTCTAGTAGGCTTATTCCTTCATTTTGAATTATCACCTTTTGATTCAAATGATTTGATTGTTTACTGAGGAAGAAGAAGAAGGTATAGAGGCTACTGTATCTTGATATATCAGATTTTTAAAAAAAAATTTTTGTACCAATCTCATGAGCTAGGTTTGGATCATCACTTATCTCTTCAGTAGTCCTTATAGTGACAAGAGATAAGCCTCCATAAGTGTCATTGCTCTTCTCTTTGTTGTACTCAGTCTGGCTTTTTTTTTTTTTTTTTTTTTTTTTTTAGTAGAGATGGGGTCTTGCTCTTACTCAGGCTTGTCTCAAACTCCTGACTTCAAGCCATTCTCCTGCCACGGCCTCCCAGGGTGCTAGGATTACAGGCGTGAGCCACCCAGCCCAGCCATGTTGTACCCAATCTCTTTAGTACCAGAAAGCAGAAGATGTCTCACAAAGATCAAGCTAATAAAGTATAAAAGGATATTAAGAGAAGAAAATTCCATAAATATCTATAGGGCAATGGGACTATGAGCCACAGGCTTTATGAGCATATAATAATATGACTTTGTATCTTTCATGAGGCTGAGTGTTTTATTTTTGGTCAGTATTATTATCCTTACGTTACAAATGGAGACATTGACACATAGAGCAATGTGGTACATTCCCAAAGTCACACACTGAGTTGAGGGCAAAGCAGCAAGTGGAGGAGTTAGCAGGCATCCCATAAAGCTATATTTATGCCAAGCATGTTTTGAGAAGAGAAGAACAAAGCTTGTGAATAAAAACAAAGCTATTGCCATCAGCAGCACTATTATTTCTCTTATTCCAGACACAGGTCTAAGGGAGGAAAGAAGAGACAAAGAAAGCAATGTTTGCAACACGCAATCAGGGAAAAAAGATATTCAACATTTGGTTTTTAAAATATTTTTAGCCTAAAACTATGTAAATAATTTTGTGAACCAAAGTAGAAGTTATATAGTTTAATATCGGTTTACCTTTTTCCCTCCAATTTTAATCCTACATGATCCTACTGCCTCCACCAAACCCACCAGGTTTAACACCGGTGTTCTGTATATATTCTTAGTTCACTTTCTAATCATAGTTCCTGGCATATCATAATCAAAGAGCTATTGAATGAATTGTAGGTAGATATTAATATCTCCATCTTAGTGATGTCAGTTCAGAATAATCAATTTGGACAGCCACACAATTAGTTCATGACAGAACTGGGATTTTTTTTTTTTTTAGACAGAGTCTCACTCTGTGCCGTGGCGTCAGCCTAAGAGCTGGGATTTTTAACTCTTCGCTTTCTCACTTTACTCACCACTAAGGTGGTGGGTAAAATATTGAGGAATTCAACCACATACAGTACTCTTCTTAGAAGAGATCTAGACACCACACTGTTCTCCATTTTGTTACATTTCCAGCAGTGTTCAAGTATCTAATGATCCTTCTACTATCCCATTCTGTATAGGTCTACCTTAAATCCCACATCTCATAAAACAATGATTTACATCACTAGTTTAGCAATGAAACACCTTCACATGACATCTCTAGTGCCATTATTTTATATTACATTATTTGAAGGCAGAGGCGACCTCAATACAAAATGTGATTTACCAAAGTGTCTAATGATTGCATTAATCTGATGAGGCTGGTTGGCCACCTTTGTCAAGTGTGGAACTTTCTCGCACAGGTACTGACAGCTAGTAATGAGATAAAAGAACTTTTACTACGTCAGTGACCCCAATCCCTCCTGGCTTGGAGCTCTCCCAAGATCTATGCCCTTTGCTACCGTGTTTAGGATACACAACACAGCATGGGCTGCTGAACGTGCCCATTTTTCAGTTCACAGGGTGCTCAACCATTTCTTCCACATCTTTACTCACGAGGAATGATTTCCCAAATTCTTGTTTGCTGGAAATGACCCAAACATAGCTCACTAAACTAATTTCTCTCAGAATTTTTAAACGCATGTGCATTTGAGCATAAACACTATCCATATGTTTCTGATTCATTTACACTGAACTCATCAAAGGACTGTGTTGTAAGAGTTGTTTGATGTCCAAGAATATTTTAGGGGTTTTTTGAAAATGGAATTTTATACTTTCTTTCACCATTTTCCTTAGGAAGCCAAACGTTGTTGAGAGTAAACAAACTTGGACCCCCCAAGGATCTTATAGTCAAACTTCAGAAGGATGTAACTTGGCAGCTTGGCAGGAAAGGCATCCCTCGCCTTGGGTGTATCTTGGCACTATTCCCCGAAGGGTAGGAAGGGCTTGGGGTGAGCAGGGAAACCCCTTTCGGGAGACCTCCTTTCATTTGGCGATTTATTCATTCAATTCCAAAAGGCCGTCCCTAAAACAAATACAGTTCTTGGAAGCTAGCTGGGGTCTCTGGCTTGACAGTTTGGGGAAAAGACTTTAAAATGTTTCTACTGCAATTGCCCTTGATTTTTTGGAAGGGAACCAAAGGAGGCTTTTTAGGAAACCAGTATTTATTCACCTCAACGCATGTGTTCTACGTTTATATGCTTAAAGAGACAAGACAAGCATCTCTGGCTACAGCTGAGAACTAATTAAGGTCGCTCTTTAACAAACATTATGTGGTTCATTCTCCCTTGATTAAGAACAAAAGAGGAGAGTCATTTATCGCCATGAGTCACTTGAGGTACAATGGAAGGAATTCCAAAACGCTGCTGAGACAAAACAAAACTGACATTATGAAAGCCATGTCTAAACACTAATTTAAACTGTCAACTCACTACCAAGGAAGACTCCTGACAGACAGAAAATTAAAGCTTTAAAGACCTCATAAATCACTGAGGAGATTAGCACCAGCGTGAATGAGTTAAAATACATTTCTGCCTTCAGAGCGTTAGAGGGGTTCAAAGCAGTCCCCTAGGATTTGATGGGAAAATTAGTTGTAATAACTGGGAAGAGAAAAATTCTCAAAGATAGCTTCTTGGGGATTTCAGAGTGCAAGCTTCACCCACCACAGTTATTTCAGGTACTTGAGTTAATGAAATGTCATACAGACGTTTGCAGGATCCAGCATATAGCGCAATAAAAATAACTTTTGAAAAATGTTAGAATTCAAAAATATTATTTACAAATGCCAAACATTTTTCAAATCCCCAAACCACGAAAAATAACTAAAATGCGACCTAAATGTACGACTCCGTGGTGGCTTTAACACCACTTTGTCTGTCTCCTGTTTCCCATTTGTGCCTCTGTCCAAGAATCTGGCTGCCTCTATATGATTCTTGGGCAAGGCTTGTCACCCTTTGTCCCAACCAATGGAGTTTCCAAGCTCTGTCACCAACACCGAGAAGTCTTTAGAGAAAATTTTGTTGGCATTCCCATCAATTTTTATATTTAAATATTGCCTCTTCAGGACTTTTGAATCAAGTATAAAGGAATCCCTTATCCAGTGTGAGCATCCCCAAGCCACACTACTGTTGAAAGGAGCTCCTGCTCCCAAGTGGTCTGCACCCAGGCAGGCTGCAACACTGCTCTGAGAGGGATGCCATTGAGAATTGTGCAACCCTTTTGGAAAAGAAGGGGCAAAGAAATGTGAGCGCTGTAGAGTTAAATCACTCTACAGTAACTCTTCTCCCCACTCCTGCGGTCCCACTAATCATTTCTCTATAGCTTCTTTCCCAAAGTCCCCATAAAAGAAAACCTCATTCCCTAAGTCCCTGGTGCACTCCAGATGATCTCTTTAACTTGGATCTTATCACATCTCTGCCTGTCCAGAAATTTCTGAAGCACATATTGAACTGGTCTCTTCCTTCCCCAAATCGGAAAGTTTTGCATGCAGTAATTTTATTCCATTCTTTGATATTTTTTTTCCTTTTGGCTTTAATCAAAGTGATACAGAAATCCACATGGGGAAGAGTGGAATATAATTGCTACAGCCTTTGGACTGACTTCACCCTTAGCCAGGATACGGCTGCTGTGTCCTCCTTTTCTCTTAGACTCCTTGCTACTTTCCCTCTGCTCCTCCATTATCAGAATCTGTTGGAAACAGTCAAAGATGAGTTTCAGTGGCTGATAGAGAACACTAATAGGACATTTAAGGAAAACATCTTCAGATGAACCAGTTGATCCAACCACACGCATCTAGTTGTGGGACATTCACCCCCAAGTTCCAAGTCATAAAACTCAGACTCCAGATTGGACACAGGTCTCAGGACCCCTTTAAGAATGTGAATTGCTCCAGAAAGTTTTGTCTAGGATCACATCTATGTCAGTCCTCTGCCCAATGGGAATCTTAATTTAACTTTTCAGTGGTGCTGTAGAGGTTGAGTTACAGTTGTGTTACTCTAAATTCAGTTCTGGAATGCCAAAACTATTATACTTTATTCTTTTCTGGAAGAAAGGCAGGAAGTGTGCAATGTAATTGAGATTCCTCCTTGGGCTCCCCTTCCAGAGTCCAAAATAGAACTCGGATGGGAAACTGCAGAAGTGGTCTCAATAATACTGTTGTAGAGGGCATCCTGCTTCTTGGAGGGTAGACTTGATCACGTGTTCATAAATCCCTATGGAGCCACAGACTCATCCCCAAACTCTGCTTTGGTGGATTATAAGATGCAAAGAGAGACAATCAGCTCCATCCCTCACTCAGAGCAAGACCACTCTTTCTCGTGCCTTCTGAACCTGCTCCAACTGGCATAGGGTAATTGCCACAAAACTGCCCCGTGAGAATCATGAAAGGTGCCCTGTCTGAACAGAGGAAGAGAAACTCAATAGTGAAGTCTGCCTAAGCATGGTGACCTCAGACAGGAAACTGAATTATCAAGCTCTGCCTCTGGGTACTGTACCACTGTCTGCTTTTGACTGACCACTGGCTCTCAAGGCTAAAGCTGCATGAAAACTCCACTAGCCCCATTCAAATGGCTTGTGGTTATTTCCAGGCTCTTAATTCATCTGAACTTATACATGTTTTCAGGCAACTGTGGTTCCTTTTAAAATTTAGTTCATAGAAAAGTATACCAGGTATTAGGCAGAAACTCTGGCATCAGGGAAGGGCCGGCTTGCCAGCACTTGCAGTGCAGATGAACGATTTGATTTGGTTACACTATTTAAAGCTCTGAGTGCTGGGAACACCTTGCACGGCCAGAAACCTTGC
The DNA here is from genome assembly GCA_963574885.1 of Lepilemur ruficaudatus. NCBI lineage: Eukaryota > Metazoa > Chordata > Mammalia > Primates > Lepilemuridae > Lepilemur > Lepilemur ruficaudatus. The sequence goes on along the minus strand of CAUYRT010027817.1, from coordinate 11,846 downwards.
TTTCTGTTTATAGGTCAGATGACTAGCTGCTTAGAGAATCATAAATATCATATTTGGATTTGGCCATCTCTTGCTGACATTCCTCCTATGTTTGTAAACATTGCTGCCTCTGACCCCAATCTCTGACAAATCCATGACCAACACCAAACAGCCACAGAGGAGCTACAGAACATAATGTGATGCTGTAATGCAAAACAGGATGGCTTGCTAAATGTGCAGATCTGGAGAGAATTCCTGACATAATCCTTCTTACGTCTTTTATGATAATCATTTCCATCTTCAGAACACACGCAAACAGTGCTTCCTTGGACACGGCTTCTGGACTGGATCCCTTCTGCTGGGTGAACTGCATGTGATAAGGCCCTGGGGCAATGAGCATGCAAGCAAGACACAATATGGCCTGCAAACGTGACATGAGCAAAGAAAACCCAGCAACTAGCTGGGGAGATGCTGCTGAGGAAGGCAATGTGTAAAACAGCAACCACTATCCCCTACATTGGAAATCAGCTACAGTCATCACTTAGTCCTCCATGTACATTTAGCAAACATTTATTGAGTGCTTATTATGTGCCATAGTGCATCGTGTGGGAAAGGACCATTTATAGGTAAGATACTATGAGTTAAAATGTATTAGTAATCTCACATTTTTAATAGTCATGCCAAAACAAATTCAGTCTCACCTCTGAGAGCATCGAAGTAGAGTCTTCATCTTGGATATGAAATGTGTATTTAAAATATAGTTACCGTTTTTAAATAGGCAGAACCATAGAACATTGGGGAGGCTGAAAATGGGAGAAGCCTAAGACAATTAAGTAAATAAGGAAAAAGAAATGAATCCCAATCGCACCTAGTCAGTGCCTTATAGAAATGCAATCTAGAACCAACTTGCCTGAGGACAGCTTACACATAGGACTTCTACGGCGTCAACTCTGAAAAGCAAATGTGTAAAGATCCTTGTTTGTTTTATTAAAGACCCCAGTCTACTGCAGTTGGGGGGAAAGGAAGAAGGTGGGCAAATGGCCAAGGTCCTGAGTTATATTCCTTGTGTCCATATCTGATGAACTTCAAGAAGAATTTTGCTGTAGGTCATTTATATGGTCCTGTACGGTACCATGAGAAAAACAAAGCATGGATCAGATCTGGGGCAAGCATACAATCACAGGCACATTGTATTCATATAGCGTCACTATTTATATAGGGATGAGAGAATTTCAAATCTCAAAGATCTTATAATCAGTCAAATAAATATTTCCTGAATTTGTTGCTGAATCATAATAGCAGTAAATACAATCCAAAACAACAGAAAGTAGTAAAATATGGTGGTGGCTTTGAACCTAAGGAAGAGTATAATAACAGCATGATAATAAATACTCATATCTGCAGAACACTCTAGTGTATGCAGTGTTTTTTTTTTTTTAACCATATATTATTTCACTTTTTTTCCTTTCAGGATCTTGTGAGCTAGACATTATTAATCCTTCTGGCAAATAGGACAAAAGACTGACAGAGATCAAGACTTGCCTAAGATCCCACCAATCCCACATTTAGAGTCAAGCTTCTGATTCTAAGACCTCTGCTCCTTCCCTTATAATATACTGTTGAAGGTGTAGTTGGAGATTTTGCACAGTAAAATACAGATACCAGTTCAGAGGCATATGCAGTGCTGGAAGAATATTTTTACCTATGTATAGCCATAATAATATCTGATCCTCATTTGTACAAGGATTTTAAAACATGCAATGAAAATTGCCAAAGGACAACAGTGCAACATCTGCAAACTAATATTTTACCACTTTATTATGAGATATTTTCTCAAGGAGGGAATCTTAGATGAATGTATCTGAGTAACTTTGTAGCCTATGCCAGGTTCAGAGAAAAACTTACTTCCCAAGAGTCCAAGAAGCCCAATCTAATCAAACACTTAGACTACAGTGCTGTACTGCCCAAACTTTTTATCTATATCTTTTCCTCTCTCTCTGGAATTGTTAAATATGACTCTAGAAACTCTGTTTGTGCACTTTCTTTTTTATACAGCAACTACTCTGTCCCAGATGCTAGAAAGAACAAAATTGATGTTGCTGTTGCCTTTGCATGGAACTGTAATTCTAAGACTTTCACAATATAAAATCTATCAAACTATGAATTATCAGGCTTTGCAGATGATATTTTTCCAGTAACTTCATTGGTAATTTATTGAGCTCATTTCACACAAGGAGAAAAAAAAGGCCCACACAGAATAATAGTTTAAGGTGATAAATGTGTGAAAGAAGTGTTGTCTGAGCAAAACCCTGCAGATAATATTCCATTACCAACATATCTTTTCAAAAAACCAGATCTGGATAATATATAACATGGCTAAAAATATATTCAGATAATATTTAATACATATGGATTATCTAGCTAAAAAGAAAGATACAATTGAGAGTGACCAGGTAGTTTGATTTTTTTTTTTTAAATAGAGGACATCCTAAAATTAAATGTGATGACTTTGTGAACAAGAAAAAGCTAAGCATGAGCTAAACCTGAAATAAGAAAGCTCTTGGGATAAGAGGCTTCTTCAAAGTTCCTACAAACAGCATACTCCAAGTCTGCTAAAATAACAATTAGAACTCAGTGTAAGTTAACAAATTCATAGTGAGCATGGAGCACTACCCAGGAATTGTACTAGATTGTGTTAGATGCTCAGTAAATGGCAGAAAGTATACTAAGAAGTTTAAGATTTATCTTCAAGGATAAATCTTCCTTCCCTGTCTTCAAGGAAATTATAATCAATTTCTAAGAGAAGCGACTATCTTCCTTTTGCTATACTCCTCTCTTCTAGTAAAGAAATGTAATAACACAAAATCAGACCAATTTTGATCAACTTATCTGGCACAAAATGGAGGTGAAGCTTAATGGTTTAAGTTTGAAGAAATGGTGTGAACTAGGAAACTTGAATTTTTTCTAGCTTCTTAGTAACAAAAAAAAGCTATTTAAAAGATCAAGGCTTGTATTTAACAAGGAAGTTTTTTAAAATTATACTTCCCACTTTCCATCTTTAAGGAAATGAAAATAACATATGCCTCATCTTTCTTCACATAAGGAAATAGCTAAAAACTTTAAACTTTCTTTTGAAGTAGAAACTTTAATCAATCTAATATAATTTAATCTTCATCAAATAATAATTGCAACAATTAAAAAACAGAAGGCAAGGAAGAGAGACCGAGGTATTTGCCAAGTGAATGTATTGCTAAGGATGTCTAGATGACCCAAATGACTAAATGTCTCTTCTCAGCTCCTAATTCTACTATTCATGATTGATTTCCATTTTTATAAAATTATGTCATCACAAATACTTTGTGCAAATTTAGAGTCTGTCTTAAGATATTTATAATTTCACTCCAGTTAAAAAAATGAAAAATATGTAACCAAAGCCGATTATTTAAGCTACTTCTTGAGATAAAATATGGAATTAAAATTTGAATAGAATCCAACTATAACAGCAATTTGGATCAGAAACTAAGTTGTAAGGACTACTCAGACAAGGAGTTTCAAAATGTTTGCTCTGAGAAAACCTGTACCTACCTATGGAATTATAGACACTATTCAGGAAAAGCTTAGCATGGGAGGAAGTATGTGGGGTGGGAGTGGGGGTGGAGACTAAAATGGAAGCCATGAGGAATCCCAAAGACTTAGGAGACAAGATTCTTCCTGTCAGAGTTTACTCTTGAGAACAAAAAATACATACGTGAAGTGATCAAAGGACATCTTTGATCTGGATAATATAGAGGTAAGATGGGAGGAGGGAAAAGATGCAGGAAAGAGAAAGCCAGTGGCTTCTGTTTTCTCTCTCCTCCAAGAATGTCAATGAACCTCAAAACCTGGGGATGAGTGGTGGAAGGTTCCTGGGAAATTGAGAAGAAAGGGGCTCAAAATATATATGTAGATATGAATTTCCCTTCTGGAAGCCTGGAATAGGTAATGAGTAAGTAATCAATAAATGGTTATCTATTAGTACCATATTATTGTTTTTATTAGAAATTGTTATTAGATTGATATATATTAGCCATAGTGAGTACCTTCACAGAGCCTTACTAATACTCTCTAATCTAAAGGAGTAGTTGCTAAAATAATAGTAGGTCATAGGGTGACCAGGCTCTGGTTGACTAAAACAGCCTTTGCACCAGTTGTCCCATTTCATTCTCATAATCACCCTGATTTAAATAGTAAGTAATATGGTGACCTAAGCATTGGACAGATTAAGAAAGCTCCAATTAAATCCCCTTTATCCCCACCACTTACTTAATGGCCTTTCCAAAGTAACACTGTGAAGAGATTTAAAGGAAAGGACAAGAGTGGACTGTCCAGAACACAAACTTAAAGGCAGAGTGTTTCCTCCAGGGCTCAGCCTCTCCCGATGTTGGTAACATTAGTATCCAGAAGAAGGCAAACATAGTTCCACTTATAACTGAAGTGGAGAATAGGCAAATTTAGACATCAAGACTTGGCCCTGGCTTGGTAGGTGTCACTAAATATGGAGAAGAAACCACACGTTGTGGTCAATTCATGATTCTGACTCTCTTCTCATTCCCTTATGGCTAGGGAATCACTGAATTGGTGACATAAACTGGTATCAACCAGAACCTCAGCTTAAGATGTAAGAGAAGAGTCCAAAAGAGATCCCAGAACATAGCAAGGAAACTTCACCAATACTCTTTTAGGGGCTAATCCAAATTTGATAGCTTCCTGTCCTAGAATTATTAAACTTTAAATAGTAACAATAATAGACAGTAAGATATGGTGAGGAACTCAGTTTTAAAAATAATTAACTACAAATAACTCAAGTTAACTTTAAATAGCATCTGCTTAATATGCTCAAGGAAATTCAGGAACACATGACATCTGTGAAACAAGAGGCAAGAAGAGAAGACAACCAACTAAAATGAAAATGAAGGAAGTTAAAAGGTACAGGAATGTATTTCTAAAGCTATAGAAAAAAATAGAAGATTTTAAATAACACAAATAAATTTAGTATTAGTTCTAAAATTAACACAGAAACAGAAAAATTAGAATTAACCCAGTAAAATAAAACTAGTGATATATAGAGCAGGACTAAGAAGCTCCCTGTGCATGGAAGAAAAGGACAAGGAGATTAGATCAACAAGAGTGAAGAATACAGACAGGAAAATTAACAAAGGAGATCTAATCAGTACGTAAGACAAATGGAATAAATTGACTAATCAAAGATACAAAAGAAAAAAATTTTACTAAAATGAGAAAAGTCTAATTATACAGATTAAAATACCATGCCATGAATTACATAAATTTAATGAAAAGAAAACAAACTTAGACTTTGGTGAAAATTATAAATTTTTAGGAAAATTTTTAAATTCCCAAATCATTAAGACAGAAAAAAATTTACCTAGCAAAGATTAGACTTTTTTCTTGATGGTAAATGCTATAAGACCATGCAGTGGCAAAATTTGAAGAAAAAAAAAGGATCTGAGTCAAGGTTTTACATTTAGTAGCATAAAGAGATTCTCAAGTATATACAAACTTACTTCTATTGTGATTAATATTTTTCTTTAAATTTATGCCAAAAAAGAAACAAAATAATGGATCAGAAAATATAGAAATGGTGATAGTAAATAGTGACACAGAAGGCATTTATACATAAAACTACTTTAAATAATATATATCATACTAAAAGCAATATTTTAACAATAATTAACAGGATCAAATGGTTTTAATTATAAATTCAATAAAAATTAGAAGATGGGAAAGAGAAGGTTTAACATAAATAAAAGTAGATATTTTCCTCATCATAAATACAAAAAAATCATATAAGTTTTCTGATTCTTGGTTGTTGAATACTAGAGGAATTAAAATTGAACATAAAACTTTAAATTATTAAAAATAAATGAAGCTGGTATGGCAAAATAATAACAAAGAAATAATTAAGGTGACAGTAAAAAGAAGTATAATATAAGATAACAAAAACAAGAACAAATATAGTTATGACAATAATGATTAAACTACCATTTTAAAAAACAACACTCAGAATGGGTCAAAGAGAAATATACACACCAGTGTGAGAAATGTTTAAAGTAGTTAGATGAATAAAGATATACAAAGCTACTACAAACTAAATTATAAAGTATCTCAATATACTTAGATGAAATAAAATTCAAATCAAAACCTTTTAAGAAGGTAAATTAGGTCATTCTCTACTAATAAAAAATACATTTCTTGATAAGAATATGCCATTAATATTAATGTACTAAGTAATTCATAAGAAAAACAACATCAAGACTAACAGAAGCACATTAATATTTAGTAATTACTTCTTAATGAATAAAATAGGCAAAAATAAATAAGAATATAAATAATTTGAATTTTATAGTTTAAAAGGTTTCTATAATAAATATGTACCAAACTCATTGCTCTCATAATAGAAAATACACTTCCTTTTCAAGTGTCCAGATAATATTTACCAAAAAATTGATTTATAGCATGTGAAAAAGAAAAACTTACTTCCTAAAAGAAGAGATTATGTGCTATGTTCCCTGATCACAGTGAAATAGAATCAATAATTATGAACAACGTACAAACATGTCAAAATCCTTTTTAACCTAAAATTCTACCCTAAGACAAACTATAATCTGCAAATGAGGGAAAAATAAAGACATTTTCAGATACACAAGAATACAAGGAAGATCTGACGGAGTTACACGAGGCCATACTCCAGTAAACTCAGAGTTAACAATGAAAGAAGACAGCTTGAAATCCAAGAGTAACAAAGAGAAATAGAGAATGGTTGTTGGACAGCAGGCCTTGAAAGCAACTATTCTCAATTAGAACAGTTGGCTCCAAATAAACAGGAAATTATAAGCCCCAAATATTTTGATTCAGCCTTGTTTAAAATTACCAGTGTAACCATATGTCATGAAGCAAAATAGTATTTAAACTAGAACCATGAAGAAGAAAAAGGATGTTGACAGAACCCCTTTTTATAAAGATGAAGAAGCAGGTTGAAAATTTTACACAGAGAAACAAAAAGCCTTAGCCAAGAGGGTGAAGTTTCTGTATAATTTAATTTATATTTATTTTGTATCTTGTCATTAAGGAATTTAGTTTTTATCTGGTCTGTTTATCAAGAGGGAAAAAGTGTTTCCTATGATTTTCAAATAATCATCTCATGAATTGTACATGAATTGTAACCTTAGGACTGTGTGTTTGTTATTGGAAACTGCACTTGTTAGAATGTTTTGTCCTTAAAAATTTAATTGCCTCACCAGTCTTGTGATAATTAATCCACCAACTATGTCTTCAGGGGTCTTGTTATAATTAATCTAACTAGTGTATAAACTGTAGATTATCTTGCAAATTAGGAAGCATACTTTTATATTTTCTTATAAGACATTTTGCAAATAAAATAGATTTTATAGCAGATTAATGTTTAAAATGCAAAGCAAAATACTTTGCAGCCCCCAAAAAAATTTATTGTCAAGAAGAAAGGAGTGAATTTCAAGCAAAAGACAGAATAACTAAGGACCTGGGTAATATTAGTGCAAAGTGAAGAAAGCATAAAAGAAAAAAGAATGGCGAGTAGTAGTAAAGGAAAAACACAGCTGTATAAGAAACTCATGGTCCAATTATGAAGCAAACTAAAATGAGAACTGATTGTGAATATTCAACGGAATGCAAGAAAAACTCAAGCTTTACAGTTGAATATTTTCTATTTTATGAGATGAACATAACTTTGGACCCAGGAGGAGGGAAATAAAATACTAGCATACTGCTTGTATCTATGATGAACAATATTTACATGGTTATAACATCATACATAAGCAACATAAATCCTAGATTCAAATTATAGAATAAATCTATAAGGAAATCATTCAGAACTTAAATTTTTACAATGTGAAATTATAAAGATAGAATATGGGAAAAGAAAAGAAGAGTAGAGCTATTACTTTGCCCTAATAAAGTAGCCAAGAATTATAAGTTTAAGTACAATGTTTAAAGGCATGATGCAGACCAATAGAATAATGAAAAAACTATCTAAAATTGGAATATGCCCTTATTCCAATAGTTAGGTCCTCCAGTGTAACAACCAATGACCCTCACTTACACTAAGGCAAAGCCTGCTGATTGTTGACCCCATCCATAACTAGTCATCTGTTCTGATCTCAATCACACGAATGGACAACCAAGGATCACCAGAAATTTGAGGGAAATCTATAACATCAAAGAGAAAGGCCAAGAGAAAGAAATACATATGACTTCTGGAAAAAGGGAAATCTAACTATAGCATCCTTTGCAAGAGTCACAAAAATATTTTATCCTTAAAATTTTTTATTTATCAAAAGGATGCTGTAAAGTTTAGAATAAGGAAAAGAGGCCAAAGGTGCTGAACAAAGGGTAGCTTTTATTTGCAGAGCGCTCCCGGGTGAGGTTCAAGGGTCCTGGGGAAAGGGGCCCAAGAAGTCGCGTGGCTTGCACTGGGAAGGAGAGTTATATAGGGGCCGTCTTGACGCGGAGCAGATCCAGAGTGACAGCTGGGCCGGATCTCTGCTTCAAAACAGGAAGCGGCCCCAGCGGGTGGTTCTTCCGGAAGTGGGCCATCAGAACCACGTGGCTGAGTTCAAGATGTGGGGAGGGGGTGCAAGCCCCTAGGGGGATTCCGCTCACCAGCCTTACATTCCAGTCTCTTTGGTTATAAAAGGGCCGATCACTCTCTCTGGCTACTTCAAGCTGAATGGAGGCGTAGTGGGGCCCTTGAGACTGTTTTAAGGCCATGGGGGAATAGTAGGTATAGGGGAATATGGGTGTAATAAGAGCTGGTTTACGGCCACACAGGATAGTTCCTGGAGTCGTCTTTGGAGGAACTGCAACAGGCAGGGAGTTATAAAACAGATTAAACATATTATAAACAATGGACCAAGAAAAGGTAATAGCCACATGGTTAGAGGGGACTGTAGCCATCCAGATGCTGTGACATCTTTGTATTTTCGACCCAATAGATCTTTTCTGATCTCAGATAGTTTCTTAATGTTTTCCTCCACCAAACCTGACTCATTAATATAATAGCAACATTCCTCCTGAAGAAATATGCAAGTTCTCCCTTTGCACTGTAAGGAGATCTAAGGCTCATCTGTTTTGGAGGGCTACTTGTGCTAGGGAAGTAAGCTGTCTTTGCAAGGAAGCTAAGGAGGTCTGTGTGCTTTCAAGGTCTAGATCGATACGGGAAGCGAAGTCCTGAGCTGTGATTATACTATGTCCCAGGGCCCCTCCTCCTAACCCGGTGGCTGTTATAGAAGTGGCCAGGGCAAGACCTATCATGATGGGGAGAAAAACTGCCTGTCGCTGCCTGGTTTCTGTCATAAGCCCTCTGAATTATCCCTCACTATATATACAGCATTAACTGTGGGACTATAATGACTGGGAAACAAGGTCCCAGGAATGATGCATTGATGCATCAGGTGAGCGTCTTGTTGCACCAAAAGGACTCTCCTGGCTGGGAAGCCAATGCTGAAGAGATGTATGGTTAGAAATACAGTGCCATGGAGTTGCGAGTTTGGGTCTGTGTGGGAGGTAAGGTAGCAGATGCGGCCGGGGACCTGCTGGTCACTGGGCTCAGGTTCCCATGACTGAACCTGGGTCAGAGATGAAGAGCAGTCTTTGCCTGAGAGAAAGACATTGGAGTGGTTAGAGGAATTTAAAGGGACTGCTGCTAACAAAGGACTTTGTAGAGAGGCATAGGGAAAACAGTGTGAGGTATTAGGAGCTACAGCTGAAGAGTTGAGAAAAGCTAGAGTGAGCTGTAGAACCTGTAACCAGGAGGTGATGGGGGCTGTCTTTGGTTGGGTTAACTGACTGCCTGTAAGGATCTGGGGAGTCAAACTGTCAGCAAGGGCCTGTTCTGCTTGTAAGATTGAGGTTGCGACTTGGACATGAGAGCGGATTTGGGTTTCCCTGGATATGTGCAGAGACCCCTGAGGGGTGGTGTATAAGTGGTATTGATAAAGTTTTCTAGGAACACCGGTTTGCCAGCAGTCATGGCTGGGGTCAAGGATGGTCAGCGTGAAGGTGTGGCTTTTAGAGTTGAAGCGGAACATTTTTTCAGCCCGTTCTTTCTCTGGCATGTGCATTACATGAGACCTGCAAGGACATCCCCTGTTGATGTCAGACCCATACTGGCAGGAGCCCTTGGACTGGTCATAGGTAAAACAAAGGGCTGCAAGCCAGGAGGAGGACGAGGGAACAGACATCAGAGAGATAGGTATGGTTATTGGCAAGGTTTGATTGGCAGAGGAGCAGTCTGCCTGCCCCGCCAGCCGGGTATAGACAGTGGAGCCCTTCATGTATGTCTCTCGAACTTTAAAGCGCCAGAACTGGAGGGGTGCCATCAGGACCAGTGGCAAGAGAGCTGCCACTGGCTAGGAGGTGTATTACTAACATCCTGAGGAATCCCTGGAGCTGACTCCAAAAGAGTGGTAATGTTCAGAGACGATTTCAAGAATTTCCCAGGGCTGCAGCCAGCCTGGCAGCTGGGCCAGGGTGGCAGGCTAAGTGAGGCTGATTAGAGGCTAGTTTTTAGCAGGAGGTTAAGGCTTACTATGACCCAATAGGCAAGTATTAGCAGGACATTTTTTGTCTTATTTTATTCTGATGGGGCTACCGAGTAAAGTCCAATGCCAAATAGAAAGGCCAGTAACCCTGGAAATAAGTAAATCAATGCCAGTACAGAAGACATAAATCTGATAGTCATTCAAAAAGTAAGGAAGTTAAGGACCATACGTTGTCCACCCCTGTTTGGCACAAGTGGGAAGGGGAACCAGTTGGGGAACACGGAGCTGCTCAACCAGTCAGCGGGTACCGTGTGTGCGGCCTGTAGTTACCCAGATCCACTGGCAGGACTTGCAGTCGAAGTCATGAGAAGTGGTTCCAGGAAGTGGCCCAATATATCACACTGCCTGAAGCTGGAGGGTTTCGAGGGAACCAGGCTTGATGGGTGAGCTCCCTCTCATGCACAGCAAGGCCGGGTGTTATTCAGGCAGTGGTGAGAGTGCCAGTGGTCTGAAGATTAGGTGTAACTTGGTCGGTCCAACCTGTTGGCAGGAATAGGGACTAGGTGTTGCAATGGGGTTGCCCATTTTATCCGGGAGAGGTGGTGCCAGGACCCACTGGGGTCATTAAAAAGCTTGACCACTGTGGGGTAGTCAGGACTACTGCATGGGGTCTTGTCCACTGAGGCTGCAGAGAGAGAAATCTGGATTTCAAGAAAACCTTGTGATTTAACCAAAACCTTTCTCCTTTAAATACAGCCAACTTAATCATACACGTAATTCTTTCATAAATTCCCTTCCACAAACCCCATCACAACTTACACAAACCAGCTATGACATGCTTGGACTTTCTCTTTTTGTCCTCAATTGCCTCTTTCTCAAATAACCAGCCTTTCTATTTCAGGATAAAAGTCACCACACAAGATCCTTCTTACACAAAACCATTCCCTCTCTGTTCTTTCTTAACAAAAATACATTTCCATACTCATAGCCTTTCTACATCGTTGTCTCTGCCTTATTAGTTACCTTCTATCTTGCTTTTATGTTCCCTCCAAATCCATACCTTGAATCAATTTCCAAACAAACTCTGAATTAGACAAAATTACACAACACATCTTATTCCTTGGTACACCCCATACATTCACAAAGAGCTGGTTGATGACAGTGAGATGCCGGGTGGTAGGGGTGAGATGAGGACCAAGATAGGTGACAGCAGGTAATGAGAGTTGAGCTTTGGAGGGGGGATACCCAGTAGCCTTTCGAGGCGAGGAAATTAAGCAAGGTGTTAGTTTGATC